>JAQIXW010000044.1:0-66778 GCA_034700685.1 Willowsia buskii | reverse complement strand
CTTATTTTCACTAAGTTTAGTTTTTTCGCAGCTCTCTAATTATAGCATCTCTCTATTTAACGCAGTCCCGTAGAGGCGCCAGTTTCACGGAATCGCAGCTGCGTTAATTAGAGAGAATACGGTAATCATCAAGATATGTTGCGTTTCATGCATTTTTTGCTTTTCTAGTAGTAAAGGAATAGTACAAATTATGCAGGGAAACAAATCAAATTAGCACGTTTCTTGTTTTCTTCCTGTATATACTTTGGTTTAGACAGAGATGTATGGTAAATGGGCTGCTAACGCAAAGATTATGAATGAATCATCAACTAACATGCAAACTAACGCTTGAAAAGAATAAAACGAGCATGTATTGGAATTTGTTTTATTCATAAAAAGTCAAAATCCTTGCGTCAAGTCAAGAGAAAGAACGACGAGCGAAGTAGCTTGAATGTTGGATGGCTAGATGCAACGAAAGTTCAACTGGAAACATGAAACTGGAATTGATAGAATTCAGAATGTGCCTCAGTACAATGTTGATTTGAAATACATTAATTTGGATATAAAATCAGTAATGGGTTAAAGAGAAACAGAATTTCACAGGGTTGACTAATGAAAAGTCATTTACGATTTAAATTTTTAGATGAGACACAAGCACATTACTACTTGTTTCTTTTCTACCACCCTACATAAAAAATCATTTTCATCATCATGCTCTTTTCAAAAGCAAAGTTAATTGAGAAAAGGAGCCATAAGGTATGAAATTGTGGTGAGCAGGAGCACAATCCCCGTCGCAAAATGCTAATGACTGTGGGCAGTTGTTTGCTTCTTGTCATTTTTACAACTACTATTTGTATTCCTATTGTGGCATTTTATTGTGACTTCATTTAGTTAGTCATCTCATCCTTCTCCTTCACTACTGAAAATTCAACACCAATGACATTCAATAAGAACGCAGCTTATTTACTTAAAATGAAGATGCTGCTATATATTATGTTGTTTTTTTTGGCTGTAATGATGGCGATGGCATCAATGTGCATTGTTCCCTGCAAAAAGTTTTTTCTTACGTGCCGTGTCTAAATATATATTTATTTGTGTTTCATTTTACTTCTCCTCTCGTTACCTCGCTTTTGTATATGTCCTTCTTTATGTTTTTGCATCAGGTTTGGCCTGGTCTTCTGCATCAATCCATCGTTGTCATTTGAATATTTGTGCTCAGAGGAGAGTCCAAAAATCAAAGTTATTTATTCATCTTGACGGCATAAAAAGGAGTAAAACAATTTCTAAAAACAAAAGAATTCGTTTGCATAAAATAAGCACACATCAAAAAGGTTTATTTGTACCTTTTTGTGCCAGCAGATGAGTACTTATTGTGCAAATAAAGCAAGATTTTCGCATGTATGTATACATCACACTTATTAAAAATAAACTTATAACCACAAAGCGGTTGCCTTGCTTGTATGGATTTTTGTATGTGACTGACCAATGACTGATTACAAGCCACAAGCACAAGAGTAAACATTGAACATTAAGTTTTTTGTATGACGATCCGATGATGGAAAGAAGAGGAGAGAGGGAGCGAGAGATAATTCATTTTTGGATATTTTTACAGCTGAATTAAGTCTCATTGTTGACCATTGTTATTCGGTAATGGATGTGTATGCAAAGCATATTCGTATAAGCATGCAAAATAATCCAATGATTCATCCTTTTCTGCTTTCAAAGTTTTCTGTTAGAATAAAAGAGTTGAATTGAAAGACAACCAAGACTAATTTGGATTCACGATGGATGAGATGAAATGTAATAGCATTTTGCATCTCTTCACATTCTGCATAAAATTATACCTACATAAACATAAAGACAACGATCACGGTTACTGTAGAAGAAGAAAAAACGGCTATAAAAATCGATATCTTCGTGATGATCAAATGATCATGTTGATAATGATAGCTTGGTAGTGTGTAGTAAGCAAGGCAAGCTTGTAAAAAATCTTGTTGATCTGCACTTGTAACTCAAATAAAGTGAATGGTAATAATCATAAATGAAAATGAATTGCTGAGGATGGATATGTAGTTGCTTATCGAATAAAAGGCTAAAAATCTGGTCGTGCCATTTTCATTCATCTTTTATATTTTCTATTCAAATCGTGATTAAAGTGAAAGATATACAGTCACAGTGCGAGAGAGGATATCGAACCTGTTGGCAATTAGAAAAAGCGCGTAACTAGTTGCGCTGTATGTGCTATAATGGATTGTATGTCTTACAATTTACTTTAATATCAGCATCATCAATTTTGCTAAACAGTTTGCTTTTTATTTTATCCTTTTGAATTCGATCTCACTTTTTCGTCAATAACGTGTCCATGTCCTAATCGTTCTTCTTATCATCGCGTCATCGCATCCGCATAATGAGCTAGCCTTATTAAAGTTACATTTTGTATGTTTTACGATTATCCATATTTTATTCATAAGCAGAAGAGCAGCAGCATAGCTATCATTAAATCTATTCAACTCTTATTTCCTTTGGACTGCTTTCCTTTCAGCAAATTAAAATGAATGAGGTGCGTAATGATTTCTGAGCTGCTTTTTGTGGTTTTTGTCAAATCAGATGATTATCATCGTGTTTTGGCAAGTACAAGCAATTTTATGTGTATACCTATTTGATGTAGTTGATATTCACGTTTACAAATAATCGAGGACGCATGTGTGCCATATTCTAACTGTTTGAAATGAAATTAATGATTAAACGATATGAAGATGTAATGATCGCTCATGTTTGTGTATAAATAAACAAAAAAGTAAAAAGTAGGCATGCGACGAAAATAGTTGGATTTCTGAATACCTCAGTTTTCAAAGTGTGCCAATTAGCATGGGTGTATCTCTCCTCTGTTGTCAAAACATGGTTTCCGACTTGAAATTTTACTTTCACCTTTTCCAAGAAAATAACAAAATTCTTACCAATCCATCATTCTGTTCATAAATTATACTGTCCCTTAGTGAAAATTTTGATGAAGAGGTTGGTTATACTCCTACTGAAAGTAATTTATCAGCAGGCAACTTCTTCCTTGTATAAGAGGCTTTCATATGAACATTGTATGCATTATTAGGAAAATCATGCTTGTGCCGAATACTCCTCAGTACACGCTCTTTCTTTTGATGTTTGAAGAAGTGGTCCAATTTCTCTCTGATGATAACGTCACAACAATCGACTCCCTTACTGTTAGTTAGCGTCCCACAATTCAATCTTGATTCCATCTTCTTCTGTTCTTCTGTCAAAGCGAATTATAAATAAATGATGATGAAATGAGGATGATGTGTCTACGCATAAGAATTTCGGAGAAGGTGATCAAAGCAATAATGCGACAACAATGAGGAGTGCTTATCTGTTCCACATTTTCGCATTATGCAAAAAATGAAGATGTTCATTCACGTATCATTCACATCAAAAGAATCATGTCCCTCATTCAGTGTTCAGTCTTCTGCATCCATTTTCAACTCTTCAGTGCCATATATTATTATGTATTGGTGCAACGCTTAGATTTCTGAAGGTACAAAGACGCAATTAAATATTTGCATCTTATTACGAGGCTTTCATTTCATCTTGAAGCAAAATGGCTCATATCCTGTTGTTGTGAAGGCTGTAATTCTGATTACTATTGACAGTAATAAAAATTACATATTATTTCTTAATTCATGTGTCAAGGATCTGAATAGAAAAGAATAGCAATCAAAGATTTTGATGAAACTTACGAGATTACCCCACACACGCGTCAAAAAGAATAAATTGACATGTGCGATATTAATATTAATACATTTGCATGTGTGAATGTGTGAAATGGAAATCGACTGTCAATCTGCCCATTTCTACTTCAAGGGTTCCACACAACCAAGTTGCGCACTCTCTAGCCAGACAGTAAAGTGGCTAAAGATTACTTTCTAGCGATAAAGTCAGGTCGTGTCGGGTCATTTTGCCAGCAGCAGAATAGATGAGTGTGTGGGATAGTCAACTGCACCCACCTAAAATTCTTCGAAATAAGTCGAGCAACTTCAATAACTTTTCTACTCCAATTTTCAATTTTTTTGTGGGACTCTCCTTCATTCTTTTATCTAGTTCCACTGATTTTCTTGCCCGTGTCCATTTTTCTCAAGTCACGACAAGCTTATATAATCCTTTTTACTCATATCATATTCATCACATTTTCGCAAGTCAACAGCTAGTCATCACATTATGGGGCATGTTGTCTGGAGGAGATATTTTGCAAGGATAAATGTTCATTTCTCTGCAAGCAATGTCATGATCTTGTATCTCGCTTCAAAGAAAATGTTTCACCATCTCTTTGGAGGGATATTACATACTACTTACTGTAAGAATTCATACATACCATCTGATTTACGGCTAGACTGGCCAAGCATACTTCTTTTGCCTCAAGTGCAAACGTGCCAACAAGTCATGATTGATGTGAAGAAAACAATAACCACGGGGCATCATCCCGTTCACTATGATCTTCCATTTTTCCACTCATTCGGCTAAAAGGAATTTCAGATTTTTATTATTTCTTGGTTGTCGCTCGTGTTTGCAATTCAATATTAGTATTCGTAAATCAACCGTTGTTTGAAACTTTACATGTTTTAGTGAACTTTTTTTTTATGTTACTGGATGCAATAAATATTTTACAAATGGGAAGTTTATGGCAGTATTATTTACATCAATAACTGCAGAAAAATATTAGACTGACAGGAATGGGACCCTAATAGATAGTAAAGCGATGTTTCAAAAATATATCATTTTAAAAGTTGTTTGCCAAAAATACTGGGTTAAAAGGTGGCATAGGTATTTCAGTTTTCTCTAAATGAACTCCAAGTTTGGTTAAAGCATAGGTTTTGGGTAGATCAGCATCCGGGAATGTCAATACAAATCTACAACTTTGCAAAACCATAAAAATATTTTATAACACATGTTATTTGAATGTTTCAAATGTTCAGTGAAGTATCCCTAGCCTAGATGACTTTTGTCTCTCTTTAGTCGGCTTTTCATTGTATGGACTTTACTGACATAGTGCATTACGTTTGAAACCAATATTCAATATTATGCATGTTATGCTAACACTTGTTGCATTAAATCTTTCACATTTACCATTATCGTCATCTTCATGATGATCTTCGTGCGCCAAAAACATTTTTTTCTGGGGAAGGGAGGTCAAAGGGGACACCATAATGTGAAGAACAAGAGTCACGACTTTTGTTCGTCTTCTGGTGGCTGCATATATTTAAACAACCGGTAATCATGCTCTCTTACTCTTTTGTACGCTTTTTCCCTTTTACAATTTATTCTCGAGTGGAAAAGATTGATATCTAGAGATACATTGATGCAAACAACTCATATGAGACGACATAATGTCAATTTTACGTTGATACAACATATCAAACTTTTGAGAATAGAAAAGGTGATCCTCCAAGACAAAAAATGGCAACTCATGGTTTGGGAGAACACACTGTTGCAGGTATCGTTATTGCACCCAAATCAAGATAGTTTAAAATTTCTTCGTGCTCATCTTGGCATCATAATAAGCCAAAAATATCTGGGAAGAAATGAATAATTTATTTGGTAGGAAAGTGTGAAAAATAAAACTTTAATCATTTGACTAGCCCATGTGTAAAAATCACATTAGGATTTTGTATCCAAAATTTTGAATCTATCACAAATCCTTAACCAAATGCATGTAGATTTTTTAATGTGGTTACTGAAGTTAATGGTAAGTTTGACATGAAGTTTTTCCTCCATATCATGTCATAATTATGCTAAACAAAAGAATGTAGACAAAACCCTATACGCATAATATGCAATATGCACGTTTTTTCATGTTGTTGGTTTAGTTGAAGCTTCTTCATGATAATCATGATTTGGTCTTTGTCTCTATTTTGCTTACTTTCATCATCAAAATTATTGCTCTGATCATGATGATGATCATGATGAGAAGAGCAGTACTGTTGCACTATTAGCGTCGCCTCATACCTCCATGCTGATTTTACCAGGTGTGTGGCAAAAACACATTTATTCACACACAGGTAGTAGTTTTTTGCATTATTAGTTTTGTAGTTAACTTTTAATGCACTTGTTTAGGTTCATTGCAGTTGTCTAATCACCAACCTAACAGAGAACGTGTGCAAGGCTTGCTGTTCAAAAAGATTGTTTTTCACCTGTCATATTTTCCATTAACTTTATAACTTTTAGAGAGAACCAGCGAAAAAAAGAAGTGAAATTGGTGACGACTATGACACGAAGTAAAGATTAAAGATAGGACGTGAGGGTATACGTTTCTGTTTATTTTGCTGATTAGCGTCCCTGGTCTAGTCTAGTGGTGGTATATGGTGTCTGGTTGTTTCTTGTCGTAAAAATGATTTTACTAATTGAGGATGTATTTCACATTTTTAATTTCTTGAGGAGGAAAGTAATTATTTTTGTAAAGTAAAAACTTATGTGAAAAGTTGATTAAAATTGGTCGTAAAACTCAAGAGAAGTATAGAAAAGCACGAATATTTTTAAATATTCAAAACAATAATAAAGTACAAAAATTGCTTCACTCTGTAATCATCAGTATGCAAAATACTTATGCTCAGTGCTCAACTCTGATAATACAACAATGATGCTAAAAAGGTTTGCATATTTTTGGGACTTGTGACCCCCTGACATTTGTTGCTTTTTGTTCCCTTTTGTCAGTTAGCATTAACTTATCTGACAAAAGCAGCTTAAGTATTATTCATAATATACATACATACACTGGTCACATTAAAGATTGTGTGCGCATTCCTGCTGCTTTTTCATTCAAAATCTTTTGATAATTTTTCTCTGTCAAAGATTCAAGAGGGGAAGAGTGAATAGAAAAGGGCGATATATTATTGACCATAAAATCTGTCAAACTTACAATACAACTTCGGAGGGGGCAAAAGAGAGAAAAATAATACAACGACTATTATGACAATATGCAGAATAAAAAACAAGCGTTTTTATGGTGGACGTAAAAAGGCAAGGCGGAAAAAAGACTTTATTTTTGCAATGAATATTCTTTACATTTTGCATTGAGTTTCATCTACTAGGTGGACAGATACAGAAGACAGATTGAGTGGATGGAAAGAGTGAACGTGAAATATGAAAAGATATGTCTCTTGCCATGCAAATGTCTAGTAGGTTTTGTTCTTCCGTTTGTTTCTGAAGATGTAGATGAGGCAAGAAAATATCACATTTCAGTCAATTGTCTTGTTTGAAATGCTTATGTAACTGCTAGCAGTGGTGGTTGATGGAAATTCTTGAAATAGGTGGATTGAATGACAAAACTTTGTGCTTGATGGCAATAACTTATTGAAATATTTTTTAACACATCACATAAAACGAATATTTATTCTACAATTCTATCCTGTTATTCCTGAAAAATGTCAGTGTAGATTAATCTGTTGGAAAAATGGTAACTTTAGTCATTAAAATGTAGCTTGCTTAAATCAGTTAGCTAAAGAAAGTTGTAACGTGCATATATATATAATAACATTTCATTGTAAACAATATGCCATATCTTTTACCACATTTTGTTGCGCTGTACTACTCCGTTTCGTCAATATATTATTGCTAATAATTCGTCTTTTGCATTACACAATTATTTCATATCAAACAAACAAAGTAACTTTACAGAAATAATAAACACTAATTTGTGTTATTGTGCTACTCTGCTTACGGTACTATATACTTATGGTTTTATAGTAAATTCGAATACTCAAACATTAACGTTAATTTTAATTATTTATTCGTTGTTTTTTTAGATTTCTACATAAAGGTTCGCCAGGTGTCTTATTCTTCGGATTCATCACGTTTAGGTAAGAAAAAAATTACAAATTCAAATATGAGTACGGCAAAGAAAACCAACCTCCTTACTAACTATGGAAGGTGTCAGTTTTGTAATGCATACTAGTGCTAGTAAAATAATATGGTGCGTTTAAGTTTAAATGTGTGTCATGTTAACTTTCCTTGCAATTTGTATTCTCCTGTTGAGTAAGAGTTTTCCAAGATCATCATATTTAATGGCCATATTAACCCACAGTTGGAGGCATTTTTTCTCTGATAAACTACAATTTTAGAATTCTTGAAAAGTAGACTCGTTTAAAAAAATTGTTGAATTGTTAGTGCTCTGCCTCGTGCATACACAAAAAAATATTGTGAATGCACAGTAGTAGGCAGGAACATAACATAAATATCCCAATTCATCGTCACTTTGCTTTTTATATTCAATTATTAAATAATTTATTTCTCAATTTTTCTTGCCTTCAATCCACCACACCATCAAATAGAAGAACGACTTGAGAATTCACAAAGAAAGCAGTTTAGTGTAGGTAATTACTTACGTGTGGTTTTCTTAAAAATTGTAATTGCACTTACCTACTTGGGCTATCAGACAAAGCTTACATAAAAGTTTGCACAGTCATGAGAAAACGCTTTCAAAACGAGAGTCTCGAAAAATTCACAATATTTTTTCATAAGTATAATGGTCTTTATGTAAATATTTCATATTTTTGTGTGTGGACACTCTTCGCATATTATTATTATCTTAGGCACACACAGCTTCCCTAGTACAGGTTTTTCTCCATGGGCAGTCCCTCCACAAAACCCCAAGAATCATCACCAACTTGAAAAATTATCAACTTTTGAAAAGTTTGCCACCAAGGATCAAGTGTGCATTTTAATGTTGTTCCGAAACGGTTTCTAAAGAAAATAATTCGTGCATACGAAAGCTGTGTGATGTGTTTGTATTCAGAACAGCAAATCAATAAACATGAAGCGAGAGGATTTTTTTATTGAGAAGCAAAATATGATGACGTTAGATAATCAGCGTTTATTTGGACTCACCCAATTTCTGCTGTTGACCTTTCTGCTGCCAAAACCTGAGCTTAAATGCAGAGCAGACAAGTGGTCAGACAAGCAAAGATTATAGTTGTTTTAGGAAGAGGAATAGTTTTATGAAATGTTCTGCTTTTTAAATGGAAAATCTTTTATTTTTCGGTATTCTACGGGCAGCAGTTCTTTTATTTGACAAATATCAGATTATTATGCAGATGCGTAGGTTTAAAACACGTATTTACGTCTTGTCCATCTGTAGCCTTTTTCAAAGATTGAAGAATTGTTAGAAACATCGAGAAAGGAATACTGTTTATGCAAGAAGTCAATACATACATAGTCAGGACAATAACAAAGTTTCAATTTTAATGTCGAGTATTAAATATAAGTATGTTTAATATTGCAAAGGTGCTTCGGTGTTTGGTAGAGATGTGCGTGCTAAGCAAATAGTATGTTCCAAGGAAATTCAAGAATAGAAATCAGTTTAATTCCGAGAGCGACAGCGTCGGTAGATGGGATCAAAGTACTGATAATAGTTACAACGGGGTCGTGATTCGGTCCATGAAGCAATTGGGTATGATTTTATGGGTTTGCCAAATGAATAACGGGACTCAGAAACTGGAGGTACGTAGGCATATCCCGATGCTTGTCGATTTTGGGTGGAGACTGTGTTCACATAGAGGACGCAAATTAGCAAAGAAATCAGCAATGTAAAAACCGTAATTGTCCTCATCTTGATTTGTGATCCAATTGATTGCAGAGTCAATCTTTGAAACCTAATTAAGATACATACTGTTTAATTTTATAACAGTTGAATAATATTATACATATTTTTAATTTTTAAAATGTTTAGTTGATAAAATGTATAATATATTTCAAATACTTACCTTACTTAAATGTTTTTGCAATTGTTAAAGCAGACGATGCACCACACTTTCCAGAGCTGAATGAAATAAGCACGATTTTTTACTTTCAAACCTGCTATAAATAATTTGTTGAGGTCTCTGAATGTGCCGGAAGAAAAAATGACGCGGGTTTCCCATTACCGTTAAGATAAAACATAAAAAATAAACCACAAGTTCCATACACATACATAATATTGAAAATTTTCCACACAAGAATTTTATTTTTACGGCCACATAATTTTTTGCAAACTTCCTTACAAATTCTAGCTAACGTGACTTCCTTTACAGTTTTATTTAAACATTACAAAACTGATAGTTTTCAATTCTGCACCCGTAAAATGTGTTTATTTCAGAATATTTCTTGTTTGTAAAGTCTTTTTCCCAAATTAGAAACTGGCTGTTATTCACTTCTTCTTTTTCTACAAAATCCTGTGAAACTGTCGAATAACATTCCAGTTGGACATCTTCGAATCCTGTGCACACGTTTTTGGTATTCTTTTAAGTCCCGTCGTTGTTCATTTCTTTCCAAAATGTCCCGATTTGCGGAATCTCTAAAACTATCCGCATGGTACACAACGTCTTCGGGAACCTGCGGCAGTACATTGCTAACTTGTCGCTTTCCACCAAGACGCGCTACGCTAGCGTCAGTCTCCCCAAGTCCTCCGATATACATTAATTCGATGCAAATCATCAAGAGAAGAAGCTTTTGAGATCCCATTTTACTTTGTGCTTTAAATCGAAACAGAAAAAATCTTATCAGTAAAATTTCCACCAAAACAGCTTTTATTAGATTTTCTTCATTCGAATACAAATACAGTTTTTGTATTGATGCTTATGATGAAGAATTATTATTTAAAAAATTGAGAAAATATATTCGCAAATACATGAAAGGGATTATATAGACGTGATATGCATATTATGAGTACAGGAAAACCACATTTTGATGTACTACATCCATGCATTTTATGTGTTTTTGGTGACTAATACTTCATAAGCGTAATTTGTCAATATGATGATATGATACATGTAATTAGTATTTCCGTTCTTGCGGCTGGCTAGTGAAACACCATAATAACTGACAATCGATGTAACTGTAAAATAAACAATTCATCGGATTCAGTATTAGTAATTTATTACATAGTTTCAATCTAACGAGATGGCTATGCACATTTTAAATTACATTTATGCTCATTTTGCAGAATGAAAACTAAGAGTAAGCCTAGCAATTGTATTAATGAATGAAACCACATGTGGAATACTAATGAAACCAGATTAAAAATTAAAATGCCAAAGGGTCACAACAAATACAAGTTGCAGACGACCCGTCAGCCAACGTGCGTCCCACCTCCGTCCGAAACGAAAAAAGTTTGTATAACCAACACAATACCTTTAAATAACAGCCATTCCAACACATTCATTCAGCAGAAACGAAAGAGTAATTATATTGAAAGATTAAAACCAATAATTAGCGAGAGCACGTTATAAAAAAGCAAAGGGGTTTGCACATTTTGGAGATTTACATACAAGTTGTCTTTTTTGGTATAAGAACGTTTTAAGTGATCCTCAAAGTGTTTCTTTTAAAAAAAATCATTTTTAATACAGTCCGCAGGAATGCAGAATGATGCCCTTGGGCCATATGATTCATACTCGCACATTTACAAAAAGTGCAATCATAAAAGGTTTTTGCTATTTTTTCTCATCCGCAGAATACTTATAATTTCAATATAATTCTGTCCGGGTATATGCCTACAATTATCTTTCCACCAGAAGCAAACTCTGATTTACCAAAAACATGTTGTTTCTTGAGAAAAAGTAGGAATTATTATATTGTTGTAAAGTCCATGTAAAACCATGTAAAAAATGAACTTATGCTTACATGAAACATGTGGTTTTTTGTTCAACTCACGAGACATCCTTTGGCGAAAATCCGAAATATTTTTTTCTCCTTTTTTCCTCAGAGTAGCATTCTATGTGTGTGGAAAAAAATCAAAGCACATTTGACGATTGTCTGCATTACAGCCTTTAAAATTGAATCATAACTCCAGTATAAAGTTAACTTTTTGCTCCTCTTACAGAGCAACCGTTGTTGTAAAAGTCATTGTCATCATCTTGACTCTCGGACATGACTGACAAGTTTTGCGCATTTTCCTTTTTAAATGAGAAGGATGAGTGCAAATGTTTAAAAACTCACGTAGCTTTCAGCTCAAGTTATTGTTGTTGATTCAGTGTTTTTGAAAGAATGGACTGGATTAGTTTATGCATTTCTTTTTTCTAAACTGCTTTTAATACTGACTTATACGAAGCCATCCACACCTTGCAAATTTATTCGACTTTTACCTTATCAATTCGGGACATCATCATCAAACATGCCGTGTTTTTGTACTAATGCTCTTATTCATTGAACTTTTTTTATTTCAACATTTGCAACTACTTTGGAGGGCCATAGTAGAATAAGAAAAGCGAAAAAGCATGTTCAGGGGTTGTTTATGAAGGAGTATTGATGTCGTGTTCAATATTTTACATACATAGGTTGTTATTTGAAAATGTATTCCAACTGGCATAGTGTCTTTTCATTGTATGTAATTCCTTTTTCTTTGAAACTTGTGAGCCGATAATGCGTGCGGGTCTGTGACCTGACGACGATCAGTGAATGGGCATTTCTGCGTTAAATTAGCTCCTTTAAATTGACGATGAGAATGCTTTAAAGTTTGAAGTAAATAAATGAATTTTTGTTTTAAAAATTATTGTTGTAGAAAAATTTGGTGAGTAAATATATATATCCCATCAACAAGCATGTTGCCTCTTAATTTAAATTCCATCAATTCAATTACACTGATGAGCAACGAGTGTAGTAACAAATGATGATGGTACACTACCATTATAGCGATACGATACGATATAATAAGTTGTCTTGTGGCAAATTGTGGGAATAATTTTCGTGCAACATTCGATAAACATGCAATAAACATACCAATATCATATAATTGATGCGTTATATAACGATTATAGAAAATGTTCACAATAATGAGCCGTATTTTGATTATGCGAAATTTACTTGCATGGAATAGTGAAATGGATAATTTTAAAGAAAAGAATGAGCAGAGAGCTCTTTTTCAAATAAGATATCTTGTTTAAGAAGATTATGATGACATCTTAATGGAAATATGTTGTACATGACTGTACTTTTATATTGCTTATTATGCTACACTCAATTTGCACACATACAGCACGATATATGCAATCGTGAGCCCGAGCATCCTAAAGAAGAGTTGCAGGCATTTTGTCATATTAGCATGTAGGTATTATACATAGAATGCACTAAGGAGAGGATGAATTGTTTTGAAAACATGTATACACTAAATTACTGGAGGAATATAATGCATAGTAAATACTACGTTCCATTTAATGGTGTTTATACTTGAATGGTAATAAATTATTGACGAGGAGAATGATGATATGAAACATGGTACTCTAAAGAAAAGTATCATTTGTGCACAGGGAATTCGAAAGTAATAAGTATTTGCACTGGGAATTCACTGGGAACAAACGAGAATGAAGACAAAAATGAATTACAAATTGATGCGGACTATTAAACCATAAAACTTTACTAAAAGCCTTTCGTGTATTTTTTTCTGTATATGAGCCGTTCATTTCGGAGCTTGTTAACTGCCAGCAGGCTCTAAGAGAAAAAGCGAGGCGCACAATAAGACACATTTGTCATTTTGTGCTAATGGCTTCTTGTTGACATATTGATTACCTGCTAATTAACAAAAGCAAAATTGTTTCATCGCATTATAAGGCTCAGGATAATAACGAATGTGTTAGCAAACCTGCACCGGCAGAAGAGAACAATAAAAATGAAAGACTACTTCTTCTTTTAGCTTTCAGCAGCTTTTTGAATTATAATATTAATGTGAAAAAGTGTTGATGATAGCCCCGGCGGCGGCATCCTTTGAGATGAGATTGAGACTAGAAGAATGTAATAGGGAGAAGTGGCAAAACTTTTTAAAGAAGTTCTATTGTTCTTTAGGTTCAAATTGTCGTGAACAAGCGTCTGGTTTAAAAAGATTAAATTTGATAAAGGTGGCACGACATTTTTTCCAATTTTTCATTTGTACAGAAATCTCATATCGTAACAGTCGCAATGTTTTCTGAAATAGTATGAAGGCTGGAGTTTTACTTTTCCAGATTCAGTAGTAATGTTAGAAAGAAACCGCATAAGTTAACCTGGAAAAGGGAAGCATCGGTAATTTTCTCGAAATTCAAAATTGCTGCTTACTTGTTTGCTAGGACCGTGGGAAAAAACGTCATCTCTATTATGTATCCAACATTTTATGCAAGGTTTCTACCCACTGAATGTTTAAAATAAACATAATGCAATTGATCCATATAATTATGTGGTAATATTCGTGATCCAAAAAGCTGACGTCTTCATTCCTAAAAGAAAAGACGTAACCTATAAGTTATATAACATGCATGACACAAAACAGGATGGTTCAAATTTCCAGAAAATTATTTAAGATAATATGTAGCTTTCGTTGAAATAGCCATGATGGTGTGAAAATTTTGTGGATATTATAGGTAGTTAAGAAGCAAAATGCTTCTTGAAGTCTTTTTTCATTTAAGAGGCTTTGAGTTTACAGTTGCGACTGTTTGAGCGTAGGGAGCAGAGCTTTCCATTATATAACTATCGTCAATATTCTTACTTGTAAAGACGCATTCTATTTAAATACCTACTCAATTTTTGTAATGACATAACCACACCACATAATAACGTTCATTTCAATCTTTTATTTCAGGAATATCAAATCCATCCTGGACAGTGTATTTGGATGCAAGGCTTATATGAAAAGAAATTACAAGGACTTCCAGAATAGCAGGTAAACAAGTTCTGAATGTTTTCATTCTGTCATAAGCTTTTGAGATTTGGACATTTTTGCGTGTATGTATTTAGGGTCAGATGATACGGTATACGGTAGTCGTAGTCTTGTTTTATGGTGCTGCTGGACGGTGGCGAAAAGTTCAAAAAATTCATTTCGTTTTCATTATAAAGGTTATTTCAAACATATTCACCATCCCTGGATATGGTGACTTTAATTTTAATCACTTGTGGTGTAATAACCCAGGGCTATCATACATGCATTGAAATAAAAGTTCATTTCGTGCGAATGTTCATGTTTGTTTCATGAGAAAATATTTTCATTTGAATGAACTAATCATTTCTCAATAAATTCAAATTCATATATCTAATTGTTTCTGGTGATAATCACTTCTAAAATATTTTCATGATAAGTTTCATCTCAATTACGTAGTTTGCATTAAATCCCGTTTCTTCACACATACATAATACTTCTAGTTGAGTAAAGGCTTTTATTTCCTTCTTTTCAAAACCCAATCTTTTAAATAAAAAATTCATATACCTAATATGGTGGATGCAGAAGCAAAATTTTCTTGAACAATGCAATCTGTTTTACATTGTATTTTACATTTTTTTCTAAATCCCACAATAATGTGTTAAAATACAAGAATCAAGGAAGAGAGTCGTCGTTGCTGTCTTCTACTTCAAGTGGTAAGGTGGGTGATTAATGTTCAAAAGTCACATTTCAAACTCAGCATCATTCATCGTTTTCCCTTTTCTGCCTTTTCCGAACTTGTCCTACCATCATCACCGCCATAGAACAACAGGAGCCAAACGAAGCTAAAAGAAATCAACCGAAGTCAGCATAACAAACCCGCTTTTTGCACGCAATCTACACCAAAATGTACCCAACAGTCATCAAATTCAGCTTTTATGTGGATGTAGGAATGTATTTATAATGGTTCATTAACATTATCGTCATGACTCATGATGTTTTGTAAACAAAAAATGCAAACAGGAACAAGAGATAAAGATGAAGAAAGAATTTATGCATCAGTTTCATTAAGTAACGTCATTGTAAAAGGTTGGAGATTGAAAAGCAAAATAAGGTGTTGATGAGCACTGAGCAGTATAGCAGCATAGGTGGTTCCTATTATTTTGCCATTTTCCCTGATAAACGGTAGCCAGATCTTGTATTAATCGGGAATTCAATTGATGTTGCTGAAGAGCGAAGAAAGCAATTTTAAACGAGTCTTGCCAAATATGATATCTGGTTTTGAAATGAAAAATCCCATTTGCCAACACCGTGTATGCACGTAGATACGTTGATCTTAAAAACAAACATGGTACTTGTACAGTTATGTTTTGTTTTACTGGCTAAATTACCAAGTGAAAGAATTCCTGCAACAATTAAGCATGAAAAAGTAAAAGTGACGCAGTGTATCAAGTGTGTTACAGGAGGTTGTACCGTTTACATTAAATAAAGAGAACTTGACAATTATAAGTACTTCAATAGTGCTCAAAGCAAAAGATTTGCTCATTGTTATCTACATTGTAAAGTTGCAATATATAAATATTCAAACTTGCGATCTACCTCTCTATTTGATCTTATTAACTTTGGACAAAAGTCAGTTTCCAAATATTGCTCATCGTGGAAACCTTACTCATTACTCATGCTTTTCCATAATTTTCCTACATGGCTGTGGTAAAGGAAACTCTTCGAACTGCACGTAAGACATCGGTCCTTTTGTGTTGAACAAGTAACAAAATATTCTAAAGATACTAAAAAAAAGTAGGACACTGTATTGCTTTTTGCCGAGCAGACATTAAATACCCAATGTACCATTTAAATCTTTAGTTTAATCTTTTGATAACTAAAAATACTGCATTAATATAAACAATCAATCACCGATACCGATGGTATGTGTCGATATGAAAAGTTCAATTTTATTCTGTTACATCTCCAATCTATTTCCCTAACAGAAGAACAACGCAATCGAAAATAGCAGTCTTAGATGCTACATAATTATTATTCCAGCTTTTTTGCATCTAACCATAAAGAAAGTGGAAAAACTATCATTGGGGTCCCGGATAATTACCTTGTAAGTTGAAATGTAGGGATATCTGAGTCGGAGATCCAATGAAAAAAAATATATATTGCTTTGAAATGAATTGTTGTTCAAGAGGTCGGCATTTTTTCTCAGAGAGACACAAAGGTAGGGAGAGCTCATGTATTGCATATTATTATGAATTGGATAACGATAAAAGTTGTTTGAGAAGGGCGAAATATTTTGTTGTATGTAAAAAAAAAAAGTCGGTCCATTGAAACTTGAAACCAACATTTTGATTTATGACTTTTCGCTGAGCTTCAACCACGTCTACGTGGAGAAAAACCAGATAGATTAATTATTTAGGCAATTTTTCTTATTGAACAATTTACTCTCTGAATTGTAGTTTACAAACAGTAGCTTAATATACACATTCGATTATCACATGAAGATACGTTTTGAGTCATAGTGAAATAAGCAGATTTAATTCATGAATAGCATTGACGGTAGCAAATCACGGAGTTTCAGTAACATTCTGATAATAGGGAATTCAATGGAACCGTATAACTAAACTATATAAATATTTATTATTAAAATCGATGCATTCATGAAACTACCAATTTCTTATTAATTAGTATTGAGCATTTGACTAACTTCTGAAGTCGGATATAGGCAACTAAAATCTACAATTTTTATTTTGCTTCTTGAGAATTTATTAATTCTGGGTTAATATTGATTGGAATTGGGTTCTACACTCCTGTTTGAGTTTCTTTAGTATGCAAGTCTGAGCAAATAATTATTGTAATCTTAGAACTTTGGTTAATATGATTTTGTTTTTCAAAACTAAATTTTGGCTTTCAGCCAAATATAATGCGTGGTCAAAGCAAAGTTGATGACGATATAGACTCACATAATTCATTCGTAAACCAGATAAATATAGGCTATTATCAAATCAACACAGTAAATGGGGATGCTCTAAAAATTTAATAGATGGGTAGTACAGTACAAAATACATGCGTTATCAGAAAGACAATAATCCTTCTGTAAGTATCGTAAGCGAACACGAAGAAAACCTTACAATTTATCAAATTTGTTCTAATCCGTGGAGTTTTAACATACTACTTTTGTATGCACCTCCTATGACCTCAGATTAAAACTGTTTTTAATACTGGTTTTCCATTGCCAGTGGCTTTGTTGTAAAGATTCTGCGGCTTCATTAGGACAATTAATTTACGCAAAATCACCCTTTGTGGTTAACTTAATTAAGATAATCTATAACAAGTAGTTTAGTTTTCTCGTTTTATAAGTTCCACTCCCGTCACTGTCAGCTACTTTCCATATTTGTAATTAATTGCTTAATTAACTGTAGAGTCTCAAAATAAAAAATGATACAGTAACAATACAATTCCCAGAGGCTACACAAATTACAAGAGTGGGAGTACCCTTGAGTATCATATTGCCTTGTTGAATAAGCAAGAAAAAACTTGACTTGGACAGTAGTAGTATTGATTACGATATTCTTCTTTTCTGCCTCTCTCATTACATTTATTAAAGACTCTTCCAGGTTCTTAACACTTGACAATGACCGTAACTAAATGCAATTATTATGAACTTTTGAATTATTGAAAATATATCTACAAGTGTAGTACTAATCAAAGAACCTAGTACATCTAGATGTTTTAAACTTTGAATCTTACAAGATAATTGTTCATAGACATTGGCGTCAAAAACGCATTTTCCTATGCACGTTTAACGTTCCATTTTAATTCAATACTATGCCACTTGATGGTGGAATGTTTAAAGTATAAAGTATAGTGTATGTAATAATTAAACATGACAGATTTTCTCAGTTTATTGGAATTCGTTAGTTCAAGCAATATGCAACAAATCTAGTTCATCAAAACTGTTCTTGTTTTCCTGTTGGTATCCGGACAAGAATATGTAAAACATGCTAGTTTATAATGAAAGCGGCAAATAAATTGTTTCATGTACTCACGAAAAAGCAATTAGCAAAATAGCAATTTACTTTCTTGAGAGTTTTTCTACATCGGTTCAATTTATGATTATTCATTAATTTTATTCGTGACAGAACTGTATCTTTTGAGGTGGGGCTAACAAAGTTTGGTTCTTAAATACTGTGTACTTCGTTCAAAATCAGAATTGCAGCCATTTAGTACTTTAATATGACATGCGATTTTCTTTGTTGGAGGTCCTCTGTAAGTATATTATTTTTTTAATAGCTGATAATGTCAAAATAAGGTCAATGACTAGGTTTATATGCAGATAAACAATAAAGGATGAAACTAAACAATAAACAGCATTTGAAAACATCACTGACTAATGCAAACGAGACTTGTTGTCACCCCTTCACTGAAAGTTTTATATATTTTTGTGGGGGGAACGTCATTTGAAGAAGACAAGCCAGTGAATGCAGTAGAGTACATTTCACAGTAATATATAAATATATTTTTTTTAAATTCACTGTAAATTATAACACAATGTGTTATGGCTTATACACCGAAAAAGTGATAAAATGATAGTCGAATCAAATTTATCTACATTTAAAAGCATTTTTTACATGCAAAATATTTAATACCTATAGTTTATGATAATATAATACAATTTTTTCAGTCATAAGGTAGTCGTTGTTCATTTTTTATACAATTTACAGACGACAAAAATGCGTATATTGATATATACGGATTTTGTTGGTTGATAAATATCATGGTAGATGGCGAAACACACGCATTCTAAAACTTCAAAGTACCTGCAGCATATCGTCGTAAGCACAACTGGTTTCGTCACGTAGTATTCAGTAGAATATTAGATATCACGAGAAAATGAACAAGTTGAGCTTAAAGTGTTATAAAGAAAAAATCTTGAAGAACTGAGTGAGCAATTTCTTTCACTTTTTTAAGACTGCTTCTATTGTAACTTTAACTTTGTTCTCCTCTCACATTTCTGTGATGATTATCATTCAGTACGGATTTGTACTATACCTGTTTATCTTCAGATTTTTAAAACATTCAATATTCAATCATCACTTGAAATTTTTCTGGTGAATTTTGGCTTTGATAAAGAAAGAATTAAAAGATTTTCTGAAAGTAGTTTGTATTGCATGTAATATAATAAGCTATAATGAATCATAAACACCATGACTGTGGCGTCGGCATTCTCTCTTTCACAACAACAAAAGTTCAGAACAGTAATTGCTATTACGTGAGCTCACCCATAATCTGCCCTGAGAGAACCCTTGGGAGATTCAAAAATCTGACCAAGGTGGGAGGCTAAAGTTGACTTGAAATTACTGACCCTTGCCCCTTGGTACATTAATTTAAGCTCCAGGGTACTTGTGTATCCCTGTCAATATTCAACCTAGATCTTAGCATGGGGCAATGAGGCAATGTGCTTCCCCTTTCCTGCCTACAAGAAACCTGGCCTATTATTACAGCTGAAATGTTTATGCCTTAATGAAAAGGTAGATAGAGGTAAATTAAAGGGAACGAAATCAGCGACTTTATTATTACAATAAAAGAAGTAGAAGAACTCTATTTAATCTGATGATGTTATTTAAAAGATTTTTTCAAGAAATTTGTTGTAGAAATTATATTTGGAGCCAGAGGAAAAAAGAAGAAATCCTTTTCAATCGTGCCTAGGGTGCACTTGATTGTAAAAAGTTGTTTGCTGCTCCCGATGCTTGGGAGCTACTCGCTTGAAATATTTGGTTCATTTGTTTTGCGTATCGATCCATTAACCCGGGTGGAAGATTGGCTTTGGCAGCGGCTTTTTGAAACTCTTTATTGATGTAATCCAATGTCTTCTTCATTTGAACCTGAAGATTGCTTGTCTGTTTGGATATGTTGAATGCATCCGCTACCATTTGTGGAAGGGGAGGAAGGAAACGAGCTAGTGGTGTTCCTGATAGAAATTTGTGGATTGATGAGACGGCGTTGTATATGTTTTGGAATTCGGTGACCGATGCAGGCTTGAGAGACCCAAACATTCCCTTGTACGATTAAAAAAATATTGCAGCCAGTTTGATTGGAGAAAGTTTTTTAGCGTAATAAAGTATTTTAAAATTCTTGCATACCTGTGCAGATGAAGAGGCTACAAACGCAGCAACAACGCAACAGACAAAAACAGTCTTCATTTTGGAAATGATTTGAATGCTTCTAAAGTTTAGCGATGATCAACAGGGAAAAAAGAGACACATTTTGGGGCAATATTGTTTGCTTTTATATTCGAGTTGAAAATCATGGCTTGTGAAAATAACTTTGTGATTGATTCTGTATTTTGCCACGTGCCAAATTGTCCTCATTTTATTATATTGTTAAACTGAAATCTGTTGCTTTCTCACAGAACTGTTTCATACGTTCTACTACTTTGTCATTTTAATTGATCTAACTAATTAATTTAAACATCTGTTGGCTGAATGGAATTAGAAATGTATATTAAGTGGAGGTGTGGATATCCCAACCTCCAAATTGTATTACCTTTTATTACTAAATAGCATAAAGCATAAAATGTAACCAGCTATTCAGAAATATCCACAAATTTGGAAGAAGGCGCAATGCAAGTGTTCCAAACACCAAACCTATTCATCTTGCAGTGCTTTCTGATTTCAGTTTGTTGTCCGTCTTTGTCCCTCATCATTTCCCATATTGCGTAATTTTTTTGTTCTCTTTTTTCTCTTGTCTGCTCGTCGTGATATATGCGGTTACATTAGCATTAACCCGTATCATCCTAAAAGATTGCATTCGTGATGGCCAATTTTGCATGCATGCATACATGAATGCATATTACATTTGATCACATCACACATCCATTCTTACACTCTTTCTCAAAATAAAATGCCAGTCTTCAGCTTTCCTCTCTTCTTCTTTTCATTCAGTCCTCATGTCTGAAGACGAAGCATTCCTGTTGTAATCTCATAGCGAATGAAAAAATAAGCAAAAATTAAACGGCTGGCTACAATAAACACTTTCATGGGCTATGATTATTATACAGCCAGCCATTTTTTTCATACAATGTACACATTTACTACTGCTAATATCACTGTGAAATAGTTTCACCGGTGGTGGAAGAGCAAGTGTACTACTCTGAATTCAAAGTGAAGGGAAACATGATACAAGTTCAGTTCAGGTTCATTTTCTTTTTTGATCGTGAAGCGACAACCTGAAACTGTGATGTTGACGAGGAGGACAACATGAATATACCTCACACCTTTTCAATGACCTTTACATAAGGAAAAAGCATGTTTTACATGGTCGCTCTCCCACGGGCATGACATTCAACACTGTGTAATGACCATATAATCTAAAGTTATGCGTGTCTACAGCTATATATAATACAATTATTATGCATATCAAAACTCTGCTGTCTTTATATAACCTGTCGTGTCGTCGTCGCACATGCTTCACCTCATCCTATTACATCATTGTACCAACACACTAAATATTTTCTTAGGTTCACATGGGATGTAATATATGCAATTGCTTTTATTAGCTTTTCTTTCAAAAAAACCTTAAATTTATTATGTTATTCACAGAAGATTGCGAAACTATTGCATTTTCTCCGTTCTTCTCTTGTGTTTACAGTAACATCGGCGATCTGAATTGTTGTTTTTCTTGTATGTACCAAATAACTATTGCAATTTACATGATTCAACATGATTATAATGATGACTTTTTTGCTTGAGGCAGAGGCACGTTTGCTCGTTATATTTGTTAAGGAGGAATCGTGTCGGGAATTGGTGAACACGAAAATTGCCGTCATCATCTATATCCGTCACCAAAGAGCATATCTGCAACGTAGTAAAAGTTGAGGGATAAAACGATAAAAGTGAGTAGAGACAGGCCAAAGATCACCTTTCTTTTTTTACGATTAGCTAAGGCTAAACGGTCAGAATTTTTCGTTGATGGATACAACAGTATTTAACCTTTTAAAGTGTTGCCAATCTCTGAGCAAGCATTAAACTCCTATAGGCAGGGAATGTAAAATTATTCATAAAAATTGGGATTTTCGTCAGTCTTGCAATTAAGGTCTTCCCAAAGGGGATGAAAGCTTGCACGCGATGATGTGTCTTCCTTTCTCTGAAAATACAATACAAGTTGTACGTACAATGTACAACTTTTATATGAAACAAACTAAACAAACTATCGCAAAGTCTGTACCTAATTTAGCATTTAGCTATGCATATTTCACTTTGCCGACACAAATTCCCATAATATCTTTCAATCTCATGCAGAGCAAACATGAGCTTAATGGTGAGCTTAATGAGGAATGCCTTGGAGTTTTTAAGCAACGACAACAAAAACAGTTTGTTCAGGAAAATAAATGGAGGATTTAATAGCCGACTTTGTTGCAAATGAATATAAACCTACCTCAGTATATTCCTTTTATCATGATTCCCCATCAGACCAAACCCAACAACAAAGAAAGATAAATATTCAAGGAGGTTTAATAAATGAGCGCAGTAAATAAATAAACGTAATATTTTTTGGCATGTCGTGCATCTACCCTCCTGTGTGTGTATGTTTTGTAAATTGTGACTGTTATTATTATTGTAGCGGATTTTTTTTATATTTCAGTCAGATTTTATTACGAAAAAGTAAAAATGTGCAAGTAATGCAACTAGGCAGAGAAGCAGAATAAACATTTTTATTGTGCATAATGCGCATTACACGATTTAATAAAAAGCCAAATAGCTAACGAACTTCTCCAACAAATCAAATCAAGAAAGGGAAGCGGATGAAATAAAACTGTCATCGCGGAAAGAGGCAAGGAAAAGAAGAAAAAACACACACCTGCGTGCTCGTAGTTTATGCTTGCAGCTTTTTGATGGTAAATACAAGGCAACGCAAACAAAGAACTACAAGTAAAGCTGTATGTTACATGACGAAGAATGGTTTGATTTCTGTTATCTAGTGACTATTCCTTTGGACAAGCAAAGAAAACCACATAGTCAACAAAGAAATAGAACCAGTAGTAATTACGAGAATAACCAATGTTCATTAGAGATATTCGTTTGTAAAACCACCAGATTGTGGGGGCTGATTCTAAAATTGAAAGCTGACAAGGAGTTTAATGCTAGCCATTTAGTTGTGTGTGCTGGAATTTTGTAAATAATGAATATTAAACTGAAAACTTTCAAGATTTTACTAAAGCAAAATTTGTCACAAGCAAAGATCCAATATTTATGGCATCTGTGTTCAGATTGCATGTTTCTAAATTTTCATATATTTAAGAACTTTTTCGATTTAAAGAAGACTCTTATTGACTGCATGGCTTCGCGTTTTGTATACAGAGAGATCAAACATCTTGCAATTATTTTATTGTTCAACATAAACTTGCTTGCTTTATCTTAAGCCCTTTCCAAATTCGATTCACTCTATATTACAATGAGGACTATGGATTTGTAACAATACATAGTCACCGATGCATGGAGCCTACACAAGTAGGCATATCATGTTTCCTTTTATTGAATACAAAGCAGAAAACACACTGGTAAATTCCTTACCAAACTTTGTATTCTTGTCGTAGATTATTCAGCAACAATAATTCATTATTTTCCGAATCCCTAGAAAGCCAAGCTTTAAGTACCAAGTAGTTCACAAATGGACAAATGCACAGTCCAGTGCACTTGCTGAAAGCTATGTGGAGAAAACGGACGCACGGTTGCTTTAGCAGGAAACTAAGCGCAAGGCGGATTGAAAGACAGGCATGATACCGTTTCTATCTGCTGCCAATAAAGAAACGCCAAGTCAGAAACGCGCAGAAGTAAAGCACCGAGGAGGATGAGACTCTCCACCACAGCACTCAGATTACACAAAGTAGAGCATCCTCCTACCCTCAAGTTTGCATCCAGCCACCTCGAAAACTCTTTCTACTTTTTTATGTATGCACAAAAGACAGGCAATTCAAATCTTCTACAATCAGATATGAACTCCATATCAAACCAAATTCCTTATGGGAAGCAGCCAATGTAACAAAAAACTCCACTTCATGTTTTTTCAGCCGCATTTGTCTTTTTCGGTATATCACTCCATACTCCTTAAATGCAACTGCTCAATTGCAATTGTAATGCATGTTTGTCTGTATAAATGTAACGCTTAAGCAGTTTACGTAATGAGCAACTCATTTTCGATGTGGCTGCCACACTACTTCTACAACAATATCCTCCTGCCTCAAAGAGATCCCTTTTTGCTTTTGGGAAAGGAAGCGGATACAGGTGGATTTTTCACAGATATAAAACAGACATCACTTACCAAACTCATCACAGGGAAAATACCACAAACGAAAGAAGAAAAAACTATTTTTCGGCCATTGTCTATGCTGTCCTGTGTATGCACATATATTCCCTGTGTGATCTCTCTAAATCTCTATACCTTGCTAAACTCTAACTATCAAAGCAGTCGGTTGATACAATTATTATTATCATCATTACGGGAGACGAAGCAAAACGAAAAAATCTCATTTTTGGAAAAAATATAAAAAAACAGCGTGCATTTCATTTTTGGCTTCGCTTTGGCAGCAAACGTAACTCAAATTTACTTTTTGTTCTCCCTTTCTTCGGTTCGTTGTTCGTCCCATTCGATTTCTTTTTCTCGTTTTTGCTCATCACAACACAGCTCAGGTAATCTAGAATAATAAATCATAGCCATTACGATTAGAGAATATGTAATGGTAACATTACCCGCTGACTTTTATCCTTATATACTTCATATCTCTGTTATACTGTATATCTATTTTCATTTCAATTACATAATATCTATCATATATCATGTATTATCTCTTCCCCATATAAAGAGCATTCCTTCATATATAATTGCAAATAAAATTGAAAAATTGAATTTTAAAGTAATATTTTCTAATCAAAATTGAACGTTCCTATTTTTCTTGAAAAAGTATGTAATTTCATTTATTTTCTCTTTGTAAAACGCTTCCACACAAGATCTTGACTGACGATGCAAAAGAAAGAGTTTTTTGAGTGCGTCCGCGTCTTCCTTTTAAAGAGTATTATGAGGATTGGGCCAATTTTTTTCCTACATTTTGTATTAAATCGCCCGTTCTTTTATTATTGCTTGCTTACCTTTTTACTTTACATGCTTTCTTTGATTTTCTTTCAGCCAGCTTTGCGTTTCTATTGTGTTTGCCATTGTAAAAAAACTTAAGATGATCATGATGATGAGGCTTATTAAATGGTTGTTGTTGTTCTGTGCTGTGATTGCCGTGTATAGCATGATGTACTTCATGTGTTTATACAAAGGGATTAATCTTTTATTCTCTTTTAAAAGATTTTCTCCATACACTATAGTTTGTACAATATAAAGCACTACACAGTATGAGCAATCTAATACCCCGTGTATAATACTTTGATTCTTCAGGGACAATGAATGGTATTTTTTTCTTATATACATAGGTACTCATATATGGATGAATTCGTGTTTGTTCATGGTGTTTTATGGGTAGTATTTATGAGCTTACCCGTAAACAAAACTTTTACAATAAATTACCAGACTTTATACAGCAAAAAACTATAAGTAAATATTTATATACACCTATGAACTTGTATTTGTATGAGTCTTGTATTTGTATTTGATTTGCTTTTAATGATGGCTTAAAAGACGACGATCATTTCAATCCCAGATTTTTCAGTTATAGTATCACTGGTGTGGTACGTGATATATTCTATTTCAAAGCGCAAAAATGTGCAGCATACACCATAATTCATTCAACTTTTTATCAAATATCACATATAGTGAGTAGTTGATATAATAGTGGTGGTGGTAGCAAACAAAATAAATATGTTTGAGGATAAGACGCAATTCTTATTTAAGCATTTTATGATTTCCTTTCGTTAAGTTTATTGGTTTTACACATATTCGCGGATTATTTGTGCATTTGTCAAATTATTCATCTTTCATTAAAACCATCGAAATGTTTTAAAATAATCCAGCCTTAATGTCAAAAACATCTATTCCATTCATGAAACCCAACAATGTATATTTGACATGTTGACCTTCGTACAAACGATGATGTAAGATAAGCACCTTCTGACGTTTTGATATGCTAGCGATAAAATGATGATAAAAGTAGTTAAAGAATGTAAGGAAGGGGCACGTGTGGAAATGTTGTGTGCTTGAGCACACGACAACGCACTAAGCCATCAACAACAGCAGCAGATCAAGCAAGATTACAGGTACTATTTAAAAAGAAACGAAAAAGAAAGTAGTGGCATTATTACAAGAAATCCAGCTTATAAATTCTATCAACTAAACCGCTTTAAACTACTTTGTATAAAAAATCCAAGCAGGTGAATCCGGTCGGTTGGTAGCTGGGGTTTGTCGGCTCTCTGGTATTTTTTAGTATAAAAAATCCACTAAAATTCTGTTTTATTTCAATTTTATTTTACTGTGCTCACAACTTAAGCCTACAAGCTAAGGATACCATTTTTACCGACAGTATGCTATACACATAATATATAATCTGACTCAAATATGTTATGATGGCCCTGTCGAGGCTACCTTCAACACTGGAGATTTTAAATGCATAAATACTACACACTTATACCGAAAACCCCTCGGCTCGAGCCAAGTTTCGCACTTAAAGTCTAAATTTTAAAAAACACAATGAAAAAGTTGTTGAAAAATCAGAAAAGATACCTTCTTTTGCTACATTTTCATTCATACCATTGTTAATTCTTATCAGCTGCTGCATTTATGTATATCATATTATTTGTTCGTCCTCCACTTATTATTACTCAAGATGATTTAAGTAACTTAATAAGTGTAATGATATTTTTGTGGAGAAGTGTAAGCTCAAAGGAATATGTGTGCATAGGGGGAGAAAAGACGGGGATAATGAGATATCATGGTTGGTTGACGCGAGCAAAGAACTTGCACAGGAAGTCTTTTACGGGATACAAGAAACAATAAGACCTGTATGATATTGCATGTTATAAGAAGGGGGATTATAAAATCATATGGGTAATATGTGAACTGTGAAGTGGATGATGATAATGAATAATAGGAGAGTACACGGGCCTTGCGTTTCCTCTTTACATATGGTGGGCATATGTTCCTTCCTGACTGGGCTGGCTTAGTCACTGAACCAGGGAAAAATTATAGATTGTTGTAATAAAAAGTGGAAGTGAATGCAATGCCGTGTAGATAGATACTCTTTTTAGGAGGAAAATAAGAAACGAGAAACGAACAATTTTTCATCTTCATCTTTAAAACTCATTTTATTTCGTACTTTTTTTGGTTCGGAGAGTTTTCTTGTTTGGTATTGCTATGCATTCTTTCTTAACATTTTGAAGTTAATAATTTCTCTGATCATTACACGAGGCAGTGAGCGCGAGGCTTCTAGAGAAATGCAGATGCTTCCTGTCTACATGACTCGCATGCATGCTCAATGATTATCAAGAAAGATGAGTGAAATTTTGGGCTCATTTTTTCGGCTTTTTGTTACTAGGAGGGTTTGAGGGCCTTTGTTGGTCAGTAAATATCATTTTTTGGATAGCTGCAGGATGGAATGGAGGTGTGCCACTTGTGATCTATAAATCATTTAGAGAGGTCTGGAAAAACGTATAAATACTTACAGAATTTGTCATTTGCATTTATTTTTGTCTTACTTTCCGTTTGTTTTCCTGCAACTGGTTGACAACCTTAGCTTTGAATTCTGCGAATTCGTGCGAGGTAATTAAATTGAATAAGACATCTAAAGAAGAAAAAAATACATCAACCGGTGAATCGCACGGATTGATGTGATTCGCAACAGTTTTAACGCTTTCACATATGAAAACGAAAGATCTGTTTGTGTGAGCATTACTTTTTTTCACAAGCAGTAAACTTGATAAACAACACACGCAAAACATGCAAGTGAGTCGGTGTCAATTGTCATTTTTTTGTCAAAGCGTCATAGTCGATAATCATCAACTCTCTCATCAAAATTAAAGTGAAAAACAAGCTTCAAAACCAGTGAAAAGGACAAAGTGAAAATACTTCAGACGTTTCTTTAAAAACTGAAGTCCAAACTGTTTAAAAAATAATAATAATAAGACTCCACAGATAGTGCATACCACACTGTGTGCTCCACCACGTCTTGTTGACAGCTCAGCAGCAGTCCTATAATAATAATGCCAAAAGAATATATAAAAAAGCGAAGAATAGCTGCAAGGAGAGTCGCCGGTCTTTGTGACTTGAGCTTCTTCATCACCAGCGTCGTCGCCGTCTTCTTCAGTCTTCCTTTCCACCCTCTCTCATGAAGGAAAATTTTTTTTTCTCATCATCAAGTCAACTACAAAGTCACCAAGTGTGAAAAAGCAGTATGTGTGCTCTCGTCCTGTCTTTTCCTCTTTGACAAAGTACATCACACTGATGAAAAAATTGTGACTGACATTCATTCTGCATGTTAGAATCCATCATCATCAACTGCAAGAAAGATATGCACTTGTCAGAGTCGGAAAGTTCCAAAAGTGATTTTCACTCATATATAGCTTTTGCAAAGTTTTAAAGCTATAATTGTTCCTTTTATTTTTGCGTCTTTGAATATATAGTAATAATGGCAGCTTAGCTTTGGCTAAGAAAGGAAGACTTTTTTTTCTCTGAAAGTTATGCTCTGTAGTTTTGTGACTTAACGCGTTACCCGTTTCAAAATGTTCTTTTAATCTGCTTACCTGACGTCTTTCCACCATACCGATTAGTAAACAGACGATGTTTTATACTAATAGCTAGAGACAAGAAGATGTGATGAAATTACATATATACCCTTCTTCTTATATTCATTTATTTACTTATCACATCTGCATTATTTTTTCTCCCTTAATGTGTCTGGTGGTGGTGATGACGGTGGAAACCCTCCTGTCGTGACAATGATGTGATATACGAGTGTGCAATACGATACACTCATCATCATAGTTTTTTTTTTTACATAAGAACAGGTGTAAATACACACGGTTGCTGACGCTTGTAAAGGATAATGTGATTATTTTTGAAGATTCTTTCATTTTTTCTCGCTCTCGCAAAAAAAAGAAACTGCTAACAACAGCG
Source organism: Willowsia buskii (assembly GCA_034700685.1). Classification (NCBI taxonomy): domain Eukaryota; kingdom Metazoa; phylum Arthropoda; class Collembola; order Entomobryomorpha; family Entomobryidae; genus Willowsia; species Willowsia buskii. Next base: position 37,059 of record JAQIXW010000044.1, on the reverse strand, counting down.
GGAGTAGCGAGAAATACTGGTGATAATAATAACAGCATCATCAAAAATGATTTTCATCACAACTCCTCCGACACCTAAGCCAAGACTATGTAGGAACACTGCTGGTAATCATGATATTATTATTATTTTTGCGTGAATTTTTAAAGACAAAAGTGAAATACGAGTATTATGGTAGTTCTTGTTGCCAGCTACTCATGCTAATGCACATTAGTATTATTAGCGCTATGTGTCAAGTCATGCACTCATTTTTCTGCACAGACGAGTGTATTATGTTTGTGTGTGTCCCTCCATTATATAAACGTGTCAGTTTTCTATATAAAGTAGAAAATTTTCAATAACAAAGGAAAAAAATATATAATGCAGTCATGCACAATACTTGGTGCTGGTATATTATGCATGTGAATACATCATAAGATAACCTGGTCGTCTTCCTCATCAAATTTTTTCACGACTTTCATTCAAAGAGCCGGCTTCTTTTTGTAAAATTTGATTTCTTCTAGTGACTCTGCTGAAAAAAGTGAATTCATTGAAGAAAAGAAAGGTGTTCAATGATAACAATGATAAAGACAGCAATGTCAGCAGTACTCAGTTGTGCATGAGGAGAAGTGAGGAGTTAGTTAGAGGTGCTGTGATTTTTTTCGTGTTGATCTTCATACTACTACAACAACCCTTTTTTGACATTTTTGAGGCTAACTTGTTATGCCTGCTTGTCTCCTTCAATATATATGCGGTTTTTCTTAAGGTGTCAGCGAAAAAACACAAGAACATTCGTTGATGCAGAAGACCAAAACTGAAGAATTTTTCAGTTTGAAGTGAAGCTTCAGTCAGTTAAGATTATTTGCTTGAGTTTTCTTTTTGAGTGCAATTCTGTGTATTTGCGGTGTTTTTTTGTTTGTGTATAATTCTTGTCGTGGTACTGGTAAGACTGTACAAACAGAATTTTTTTTTGAGGTTGGATTGGAGGTGGCGGTGGTTGGTGAGGTGTTGACATCTTCATTTTTGTTTACGAGATTGAATTTGATTATTCGCATAACAAAACTGAAAACTAATGCAAACGGATCTCTATCTGTATTGCACATTTGACGTTCTTTTCTTGCGGTCGGGTCTGATCTCTTTTTCTTGTTGAATTCATTAATTTTTGTTTTTTAAGTAGGGAAACTGAAAAATTAGATCATAAAAAAGGTCTGCAAAAAATAAAAGAACCCCTCCTATAGTGTACACTCTACTCTTCTGGCTGATGAGAGTTGATTATGTTATGACATAAAAAACTCGATATTTTATTCTTGATGGCAGTTTGCGTGATTTTGATTGAATTTTTTGTGAATTAATAAGTTTTGAGATGGAGAGAGAAATATAGTAGGCATTGATTAAATTGCTGTTGACGGGGATGGTGCCAGACTATAACTTGCCTGTTGCTTCTTTTCTCAGCTAATTCAAATGAACATCGACTAGCTATCCAGAAGCGAAACAACTTGTTCTTTAGAGCGACGATAATCACAAAGGATCCCATCTTTGCTACTTCATTTTCTTTTACTAGTCTGAGTTATAATTGCGGTTGTATCACACATACTTTTTTTGGCTAACATTCAACAAAACAGTAATGTATAATGTGAATATTGTAAGTATGTAGGTAAGGCTTTTAAATAATATTGTTTCTATCTTGGTGGTGGTTCTTACAAGTTGGTGTATACTGTCATAAAAATGGAGAAAAGGAGCCCACATGCCGTGTGATTATACTCTCTGCTGAAGGGATTCCTCTCAGTAATCAAAGCAATCATCATCAGCACGCATAATAATATTTTGCATGATGATGTAATGTAAGCATGCAAGATACAACGCAACAGCTCAATCAATAGTTTTTTAATATCATCAAATAGCATCTCCTTTCCATGCTGAGCTCAATTTCGCAATTTTTAATTAATACAGATTATTTCATCTTGATATCTTTTGTGTTACACATATTTTCCTTTTTAAGGTCAAATCTTTGAATATGAGAAAACAAAGATTATTATTTCATCGACCATGTATATATCCACAGGCATGTATCATTTGACAGTAAATTGGTTGAATTGGTTTTCAAAGCAGATGTGCGCAAGGCAAAAACAATGCATGCTCTCGAAAATGGATTAATAAAAATTGTAGCTTCATTATTTATTTCTCATCACAATAGTCCTTCTTGAAATAATTTTGCTTAATATTTTGGATATTCAAATAAATAACGAATTGATTGGTAAGATGTTTGTCTCAGGTTCGGTCTAGTTTCACTTTTCAGAATTATCTACGTCTCCACATTGATTTACCACCCTCGTAATTGACACGTTGTTAGTTTTGCAAAGCTACATTGCTTCATAAATATTGGGTGACAGATGAATTCAAATGAATGACTTCTTTATTACATGTAATGGATACTATAATGTTCTTTATAACTTATTGGATTCATTAATTTTTATAGATTGTTATTGCAATACGAAATGGCAACTCAAATAATTATGTGCGTGCATTAGGGGAGGAGCAATAAATGAGATAGTTCCGATTTGATTTGTGTGGTTTCATTATTACAATTTACATATTATGTAGATAAACGTTACTTCTGACTGACTAATGCACTTTTCTGATAATGCTTTACAACTATGCTTCAGTTTTTAAAATGACAGTTGATTTTTTAAACATTCGATGAGGTTATGCTGCTTTGATCAGTGCTTCATCCTTCATCAAGAAGGAAAGTGTGAGCTACAGATACAGCTAGATTGAATATCTTTAAACGCTCACTGCTTACTGATTTTCATGTCTTCAATCTAATTGGGCTTTGTAAAACAGAATTGAACTATTTACTTAGATTAATGAAGTAACCTACGCTGTGCACAATGCCACGCATATATTATGATGATATTCAGTTTTTATGTTACAGTAACATCCATAAGTCTACCCATATCCAACATAAGTCATCATGACAAGTGGTTCAATTAATTTCTTGTATTGGCAGGTTTACAGGATAGCCTTTTGTTTTCATTTTATTACCACTGTAGGCAGAGAGGTACACACCATAACGTATCAGATACATACACTCATTCTTCCATTTACTACTTATTGTGTGGTTACTCACATTAAGATGTATTTGTCCACCGCTGACCAACATGCCAAGGATCATAATATATCAGCAATTAAAATTGTAACTCTACCTTCATCAGTCAATATTCGACATGATATATTTAAAGTACACTGACAATAGCACGTTAAAACATTACCAAGCCTCTAATAATTATTCTGTACTTTAACATTTTTGCACGATATACATATTTTGAATTGCTATACATGTTCAAGAATACAGAATCTCATTCGAAAGATTCTTTTCTCGTATTGCAAAAAAAAACCTGCGACATCATAAAGAAAAAATGGCAGGATAAGAAATATGACTTTGGTTTTGGTATTTTGCGATGACGAGCGGGGCAGTTGTAGAAACATGTTTTTGGAGGATTCACACACAGAGAGACGAACTATATACTTAAGTATATAAACAAGGTAAAAATTGTTACTAGTTTGTTAATGAAGAAGAGCGACTTATACTATACCTTGTCTATATTACCTTCTGCATTACATTTATTTCGCATTTTATACAATGCTCTCCCGTGAATAAAGCTGATTATTTTGTGATTGCAAACAGGGTGAAGCTGTTTTTCTCTGGTTGTTGTTTGCTGAGTTTTTAAAAACGAAGTTGATGTGTGTACTCTTTTAAGTAGTTTATCTATAGGTACTTAACTTAATCGTAATAATGGTATCATCATCATCCTCATCATCATGATATCATATAGTATCAGCCATTATCGTCATCATCATGATAATAAGCATTTTAATCGTATCACCACATCACACGTCTTTTTCACTTGTGTGAAAAGCTGACTGAGAGAACGAAGAAGAGAGAATCTTTCTCATTTCTGGAGGATTATATATCAATTACACAGGTAAATACGTAAAAGGATATTATATGAAAAGATAATGAGAGTATTATTCAGACTCAGGAAGGCATGGCAGTCGAAAAAGGAGAATTTAAAGAGGAAAAAATAAGGTCTTTAGTCTCTTTTAAAGAAAAGAAATCGTCATCATCAACTCTGAGTTTCTTGATAACATACCAGAAAGCAGCAAACAGACAGACAAGAAATTAGAAGGAGACTTATTTCGTTTTTACAATTAACAAACTTTAACGAACAACGAGAAAAACCGAGTGGTGGTTTGTCTTCTTGGGGGATAAGCATAAAAAAGTAAACCGTAACTGTTGCAGACAAAACTGCTCCATTTGAAATGAAGTCTATTGTTTTAAAGAACATGTGAGGAGACTTTTTTCATTTTACTATGCCATGCCACGCCACAACAACCACATGATATGATAACGTTACCTGCCATGCTACACACCTTTCATTTTTACGTATTATGTGGTTTTTGATGGGGAAGGTGAAGCATGCATTTTCTTTCATAGAGAAACAAAACCGTCCTCTTTTTTCCATGTGCATAATGTGAATGTGCAGACATTTAAGCGTTTTTGGGGTTGCTTGATATTTTGTAACATTTGTTGTTGTTCCTCATCTCATTCTCATTGTGCATATCTGCATCACCGTTTTTTATTGTACAAGCTGAGAAATTTATACCTCAAGGAGAGTAACAGCACATTGTACAGCTTGCAGCAGCATAGCTTACGAAGATGCACAGGGTTTTCTTTGAGAGATTCACAAAGTCAAGTGTTTCATGTGCGTTTCTGAGTGAGTTTTTGATCTTTTTCTTTTTGCTCAGGGCTCTTTGACTGAACACATTGTATTTTGTGTTACGACAAACAAGAACGAAGAAGATATTGTATAATAGTAATAATAACACTTTACTCTACTCTCCTATTATCTTCTTTTTTGATCATTTACTACCCTTCTGTTATGTTGGTTAGGTTGTTGTCTGTTGTTCGTGGAGGTTTCTTTTGCCAAGGTGTTCAGTTGAGTAAAGTGCGCTCAAAGTTTGTACGTTAAAAAACTAAGCAGCATAAAAGATAATCTACAAAAGTATTAAAGCGATAGACTACATATATATAAAATAGATACCTAGATATATAGATGCATTTTATCTTGATCATTATATCTACCTTCTGTTATATCTATAATATCAGTCCCCAGCAGTAGGAGCAGCTGCCTTTAGTTTTTGCTGCTGAATTCAATATTCCGTATCTCCTCGTGTCCCGTCCACTTTTCCGTCTCTTAATATACTAGTCATTCAACAGTAAGAAAAGAACAACAACATTGGAAGAGAAAAAAAAGTATTCTCTGTGTGCACCAGACAACGTTACCTAAGCAGAACAGATCCAATTCTCACATGGAGTTGGCCAGGTACAGAAGGAGCACGCACTTGCTCATGGGACGCTCGACATATATATCCACATTTCTTTCGTCGTTTTCTTTTCCATTGAAAAACGTGTACTTTGTTCTTGAGAAAAAAAACTATTTTCTGTAATACTGATTGACTGGGTATGAGTTTTTCATATAGTCATAATTATCATGGTAAGGAAGAAAATATTGTTCAATTTTGAATACAGAGTACTCATTAAATGAAAACTCTGGCATTTTATTGTGATTGCTGCTTGGAACTCTCCTCAAGTGAAGTGGCACAGTGTTGCAGAATACTACAATGGTGCTCTGTGAGTAATTAGCAGTCATCAAGTTTATCGTGAACGACCTTTTCATACAAAATTATTGTCATTGTTGCTTGTCGCTCCTGTTGTTGCGGTTTGGGCTCTAGCCCTGCCTGGTGACAATGATGGGATAGCATTCTTTTCAGTGGTTTCGACAAATAATAATAATACTGCTGAAGGTGCTGCTGTGCCTTGTGGTGACAAGGATTTAAGATTGTTATTGTTACAAATGCTGCTGGGAGCAGTCAGCATTGAGTATAGTCAATCAATCAGCAAGACAGATAAGATTTTTAATAAAAGAAGATTTTCATATGAAAATTTGCAAGTGTTGTTGAAGGAAAAGATTTTGATTGGGGACTGCCGAGTGTGATGACGCTTTGTGTTTGTGTGGAAATAATGACAAAGCTATTATTAAGTAAAAGTTGGTGATTTTCTATGTAATAATGAGTATTATCTTGTGTTAGTTCATGATGACGATGTTTGTCGTGTCGTTGGTACATCATCCAAAATGCCAATCATAATTCACAGGACAGAGGAGAGAATGGCGTTTTTCAGCTTGACAATAGTAAAACATGACATGGACTACTACAAAGGAAAACTTTGTTGAGAAATTGAAAAAAAGTGAAGTCATCAGTTCAATAAAAGCCAAAACGAGACTTGCTACTTGCCAAGATTTTTCTTAAATGTGTGAATTGAAAAGGAAGCTTTGAGATAAGAAAAATCGAAGGAGCGCACACATGTGAAGACAGTAGTTGTGTCGGTGTTTATAATAAAAAATACAAGTTTTCGTGGAGAAAATTATTGTGAGGAAAAAAAAGTTTTATTATGGCACGGCTACCATCATCATCCTCATCATAATCATCTTATCAAAATCAGTAGTAGACATAGGTTTTATTGTTGTTGTACACAGGTTTAATTGCATAAATATCTACACTTATAGGGAAAGCGATACGGCTGTGAAGAGTGCGTGTGTCTATAAAAAAATGCATACTTTGACTTTGTAATAGTAAACCATTTGAATGAACTCCTAACAAACAAACCACCTACAATTATCATCAATATGACAGCAAAAAATACCAAAAAATGAAACCAACTTTATTGCAATTTTATTGTCGCGGTGGTGCGGTAGATGGGAATGTAATATTTTACAAAATGAATATACGAGTCTATGTATGCATATTTTACACTGGCACGACAGTAAAATATGATCGTAAATGTTATATTATGCGGATGAGGGTAATTATCGACATACTAGAGAACAACAGAAGCTCAGATATATTTTTTATTACACTTCAAAATTATAATCCGCATGAATAATAGGTAAAAATGGAAGAAAATGTTTAGTTTTTTTTGTGAGCGGTTTGCTCGTTGGTTGTCAATCGGAAAAGCACAAAATGTCACGTTTTGTCTTTGCCGCTTCCTTGAATGAATGAATGAATTTGCTGATTCTTTTTTATGGAAGGAAATACCATTTTAAAAGTGATGGGAGATATTAAAGTAGGGGACACTTTGAATAAATTCTGCATATTATTATGTATTTCATTTTACAAGTTTGCGTCTTATTTCCAAAGAGGTAAACAATTGACAGACACACTGGGAGTTGAACAAAACGACGCTACTCAAGGATCGTTAAGTTTATTAGGTTTGTATTAATGATAACCGTTTTTAAAAGCGCAGCTCAGCACCACATGTAGCATACGGATAATAAATTGCCTACCTATTTGTCTGGCTCATATACGTGCAATATCAATCGACAGGAATAAAAAGGCACCACACACACTCTTTGCATACCAATTAGTGCGAAATAAATAAATTTGCCGCTATTGCCGCACTAATAAAATATTATCCCCTGGTGAGCTCTGTTCCTCCTTTGATTTATTAGCACAGTTAATAATTTTTAATAAGAGATTTTTGTCTTGTGTGTGTACGTGAGTCAAGAAAACAAACAATTAAAGAGAGCAGAGAAGCTTCAGGCTAAAGGACATAGGTATTTTATCCTGTGACAATGTCTAGAACAAGGTGCAGTTGTTCAGAGCTTCGAGCGAGATGTAATTACAAATACACACAACATTCATAGCTATGTACATGCATAGAAAAAGAACTAATAAAAACGTCCACTTTAGGTAACCTTCCACCGAGATTGTGATAACTTAGCAGAGATTCAAATCAGTATATGTGATTGGTGTGCAACCAGCAAAATAATTGCTATGATTTTATAACGGTGAATGTGGTCAATGGGGCGGCAACAATTTTTGAATTATAGCCACGCTTGATAATCTTGTACTTCGGTTAGAAGCATTTACATTCAGTTCATAATTGACTTGCAAGTATATGTGACAATAAATACTTTGTGAGTGGACACCCTTGTGCTACATTAGTCTAATTTAAAAATGTTTGCAATCAAGTTTAATTGGTGGTCAAAACGAGTTGTTTATTTCATATTCTTTAAAAAAATTGCAGTTCTAAGAGTGTCGTGGGAAATACATATTGCTGGATAAATAGCATTTGAATTTTAACGATTAGAAACTAGCTTTTGTGTACCAAGGTTTTTTCTTTGCTTCATCCGGTAAAGAAATGGTTCAATTCAGTTCAAGAAAACTTGTATCTTAGCAGTGAAGCTCTTATAAAAGTTATGCTCACACAAAAATACTGATATGCAGTTTTGGGCTTTGCTTCTTCCTCATCACCTTTTTCTAGTTGAATCATCTTACCATCTTTCTTTCTCTGACTTTTAAACGGGCACTTTTTTTTTGAATCACGATATCGCGATGATCAAATTGATCCTCGTGGACATACTCCTCCTCCTCCCACAAACAAGATACAAAAGCAAGAGCAAACCAAAACCAACGAGATAATATAAATATTGTATGGTGGAACGTGCAACGAATCATCATTATTATTATCTTTACAATATAATGATCATCATGTTTATTATATCGACATCTTCTTCACATTAAAAAGTAGAATCGGCAAAAATCCATACTTGTATTTTTTTTACAAATAACAACGCTTTTAAACTCTCAAAGCCGTTTCGTTGCAGTTTTGATCCTCCAATTTGGAGAATATAAGATAGGAAAAGGAAAGGAGAATGCGTGAGTTGAGACAATAATACTTCAACAACAATAATAATAATAACTGCATTATAAACAGCATCACCATCTTTTTCCGTGATTACCATTATCATCCCCATGATTTTGATATGATAAGAGAACGCGCACAAGAAAATAGAATAATATCAGAATCGTTTACCCACGGCGAAGAATCCATTAAACTATTAGCGTTTTCATACTCTGTTTTGATGAGTGCTTTGGTTTTAAAAGAATTATATATTGTTATTTGTCCTGTTTCATACCACCTTTATTGGTATGAAAAAGGAGATGTACGTAATAATAATCGCGTATAAAAAAGTGATGGTCATGAAAATGATTACAATTTGAGCTACTCACAAATCGGAGGTGGAGTTGAAAAATAAAACGATGTAAAGCACATAAACTTTCTTTTTTTACTCTTCTCTCCGTTCACCTGATACCTTCACTCCCACCAATTTTGAAAGTTTCATCATGAATATGGTGATGGTGGCGGTGATAGCAGGCTATTAAATGGGCACAATGATGGTCGTCATCAACATCATGAAGAAATAAAAACTATTGCTAGCATGAAGCAGGTTGTATGATTTTTTAGAGGTTTTCTTTAAAGTTGTTACAGGAAAAGGGATATGATATAACGCGTGTAATGATGATGCTGTAATATACTCTGTATGATGTATGTGGAAGGAAGATCATTTTTACTATTATTATATTTAATGCGCACACACAGTGCACTTGTTACGTGTGTTGTTGTAAATGTAATAATAACGATAATCGCTGTTTGTTGTTGAAAACGGTGATAGAGCGTTGTGGGAGCAATTTAATATATTTTTTTGAGAGTTTAAACGAGCAGTTTTATTAGTAGACTGGATTATTTGCTGTTATATTTGTCAAAAACGGTATAACTTATGTGTATTATCATGATGGGCTATTATCTTGATTTATTTTACAAATTAACGTGTATGAAAAAGACGTATCGCTCTTTCCTAAGGTGGTACACGTAGCGAATAAAGTTAAATAGCATGTGAAATGATTTTAAGCTGACGAGATTTGATTGTCATGTATAAGGGTAGACAACACTGAAATCCAAGTATTCTGGCTCATTCATATTTCTCCTACAACATGTACAAGTGCGTAATACCTCAAATTAGTTAATGTTTGTTTTTCTTTTGCGATAAAAGCTTCTCAAGGAAAGCAAAGATGAAAGATAAAATCAACTTATTTTAATCTGTTGTTTTGTTTTAGAGAACTTTTTCAAGATTAAAAAAGAGTGTGAAACGCTGACTGCATGTGTTTTATAGTTGACGTGAAGAGTGGATTAGTGTTTCATCAGGACAGCTATTATTACCGTGTGGTTTGGTGTTTTGGTTAACTTGTCCTAGAATTAATGTTAATATGCATAAAGGCAGGTATTATTATTCTGTTGTGTGTGGATCTTGCATTTGATTACCTTAGAGTACCTACTCTTTTCGAGTTTAAATCTCTTTTCTCGTGCAACCGTCTAGCAAAAAATGTAACATTTTCAGGGTCAATTTAGCTTTCTTTAAATTTCATTGCATGATATTTTATAACAATTACGGGTAAATTATCTACCCTTTTCCATAATATGCACTAATGCAGTTCCAGTGCACTTTTCTTAATGATTGGGTGGCTAAGCTAAAAGAAATTGGAGCTCATTATTATCCCCAAAGTAAACAAATTTTTAAACTGCTTTCTAACGCTCAAACGCAATACATACGCATTTATCCAGGAAGAGGTTTAAAACGCACATTATTATTTTCAAGTTTTAACAAATTATACAAAAATATGTGCATCGAACGACGGAAGAAGTCTGCTCTTCCCTACATATTTTCCTTTCACCTATGAAGTATCTCTGAATCAGTTGAATCACTCAACAAATATTGTGATTTCCGCGATTGCTATCATCATTTTAATCGCTCTCCGAAAGGGATAATTTAATCTCCCATTGTCTGCCTTGGAGAATCACACGAAAATTGTGTAATTTCTAGTATCACATATTTCTTTATCATGCTCATAGGGCAATGAAATGCAACTAAATAACCGTTTAGGTTTTGGTTTCTCACTATTATTTTACCATTCGCGTTTTATTTAACCCAACCCAATCATAAAAACGTGTGAGACGCCCTCGTTATTTATTCTCTATCTTATTTTTCATGAAAAAGGTTAAAATTTTATTCCGACCTAATCCTGACTTTTACCTAAGTTAAGTTAGTAGAATCATTATTATGATAATCTTTTGTATGCCCGTGCATTATCATAATATTATTCAGATTCGCCACCCTTTCATCTCTCTTTAGATTTGGTTCTGTAATATTTTCAAACTCGTTCAAAAATCCAATTCACTATGTTGAATATAATACAGCACCACCACCGCCAAAAAGCCAAACTGGGAAACCTGCGAATAAAAAATGATCAAAAATTAATGAAAACATTAGGCATGCGTCAGTCAAATGTAAAAGCGTGCTAATCCTATGATTGGTATAGCTCTCTTAATATTTTTAACATGTAAAGAGGAAAAATAATGTATACTAATTTGTTACAATTCCTCCTGGGTTGTCTTCCCCACACTCCATATAAGAAACATTGACTTTTTTTTGCTAAATGCTCTGTAGTATACTGAATTCCGCTTCCTTCAGAGCCGAATAAAGTAAAGTGAACTTGCATGCATCTTATCAGTGTCCTCCATTAACAAGTTTAAGCTCTACCACTAGAACTATCGATGAACACAATAATAACCATAATATTTTCCTGTTAATCTTAATAATTCCCTTCTATTTTCGATTCGTCTTCGTTCGTCCTCATAGTTAATTGACCCGTGAACAAGGAGGAACATAATATATGGCGAATATATCTATAAGCTAGACACTTTTGCAAACTAATAACTTTACGGAATTAGACAGCGAGACACAAAATATGTGTACACATGCCATGTAATAAACTATCCGCATGTAAAAAAAAGAAGTTCAATGAAAATCCTATGAAGCCAAGTCAAGAATGAACTGTAGTTGCAAATTATGCATAGAATCCTTCTATTTCGTCTCTACTCGCTCAAATTGAAAACCTGCTCTCCTTTTGGCTTTTCTTCTTCTTCTCCTTTGCACTCTCTGTTACAATAATGGTTCATTGTTGAACTTTACCATTCACACATGTCATTGTTGCGTGAATGATGAGATTCTCCACGTTCAGTGTCCTATTAAGAATTAAATGAGCAACAAAACTCCATCGTTGGGTTTCTTACTGCCTGTTCGTATTGCAAATTTTACAATTGGCACATAACTGACTTTTGTAAAGCTTGTGTGTGTAATCATCCACCTCACAACTTACAATCAGATGAATTGACAATTGAAAAAAGAAAATTTCTATATAGATTGGAGCAATATGAGCGTGTAGCTTTGGAAAAAATCATTATTATGATAAAAAGAATGAGAAGGAGAAGAAGAAGAAGAAGAAGAAGAAGAAGAAGAAACTACTTCTGCAATGTAAACTAACGTTTTGGATTTTTCTAACAGCCTGAGCCTGAGTAATAGGCAGGCAGACATAATATCCTGTGCAATACAACCTGTCTTTCTGATTTTGCTACGGTTCACTTGTTATGCAAACCTATATACGGATGTATGGATGATGATAAAATGATAATATGACGATTGTGATGGAAGCTGAACATAATAAAAGAAGACAAGACGAAAGATTTGACAAGATGAGATTTTCTGCTTATTCTAGAGAGACGATCTAGCTAGTTCTTTTTAAAATAAAACACACACACAAGGACACTAATCGCCTAACTGACAATTATAATGTGCACAACAGCAGGTGGAGTATAAAGAAGACTAAAAAATTTATGGTGATTTCGAAAATATATAAGATTTTGCAGATCTGTTTCTTGTTGGTGGTATGATATAGCCTTTGTTATTTGAATTAAATGGATTTATGTGGTGATGGTTGCCAATTTTTTATGGAAAAGGAATAGGAAAAAATTAGAATTTTTGTGTTGAGTTTGTTTCTGTGTGTGTGCAGTCCAAAATGAGGAGTATTTCTTCAATCAAGATAAAATGACAAGAGAAGAAGAAAACACAACGACTTTGAAAGAAGAAGTAACCTCTGCAGTGCAGTGTAGGTAAAAACGCACATGGATGGATGGACAGATAGAAGAAAAAACAGGTTTTCAGAGGAATGAGCGACGAGCATGTGACGTTCAGTTGATGATGGACAGTTGAGAGAAGGCAAAAATTCATCGGCATCGACTGCAAAAAAAGTAAAAAGATTTGAAATGAGATTAAGTACATCTGTGTGTTCTCATCTCTGGATTAAACCAAAGTAATGCGATGAGGGTTTGAGTGAAGATTTTAAAGGAATAAACAAAGTACATCTTTTGAGGAGATATGGTTGGGGTTTCCCTCACGTAACATTTATCATCATCAGTATCATCATCAAAAAAGAGGAGGAAAGAAAGGGCAGAGATTTGATGCTTGATATATACGGATGCAGAAGACAAGCGGTCAATATGATGACATGGGAGTTGATTTGAATGTGCTTTATGAATTTTGTGTGTGGGTGGGAAAGATTTTGTGAGCATGATGATGTGATCATCATTATGGTTAAGGTGATAGCAAGATGTACTTTTAAAGGAAAAAGTTGAGGATCAAATACTCATCATTTGTTTTTCCATCACCGAAAATGTATACAACGCCGAGGAAAGTGAAGCAGGAGTCAAGACTGCGACGTTCCATGTCTCTGACAAATAACAACAATAATAACCGGATGAGTAATGGGACAGGTGGAAAACACATAGATCGAAAATTAAGCATAATTTGTATTTGCCTTTCATTAACTAAACTTATTGCCACTCATTAGTAGCACCAATAGTGCATAATTTATCATCTTAAAATACATGATTCAAAGTTTTTCCAATGACCTATTCCCCTTAAAATTGGATAAGGGATTTATAAGCTTTCAAACTTAAATTTTTATTTGACATTTATTTTTGTTGAATTTAAGGTAACGGAGCAGATCCAAATGACGATGACTTCACACCCGTACCATCAACAACATCTCCCTACTACACATTGAGCAACCGCTCATCTCATCACCATCAACAATTGACTGGTATAGCTGAATTGCCTGTCTCCGCTTCCGCCTTACCCTCAACAGCGACTGATCCCTTTTCTTTCTCAACGACAACAAAAGGGACCCCTATTGATTCCCAAAACGGTGGAGCAAGAAACAGATTCTCATACAGTAGCTCCACAAATGGGGCAATCAATTTTCCGGATGTGATTGACATAAGCCAACAGCAGCAACAATCTGACGGAACCTCACTTGATTTCCGACAACATCATCATCACCAAAAGCAATATTCTTCTTACATTGGGCCACCCCCATACAGAAATCCTCCTCAGACATTGCACGGTGGAAGTGAAACAAGTATAAACGGTGGCGGACAAACACGAGCAACTGTCCAGTTATCTCCACAGTCTGTTCCAGACTCCCCTGTTGACGCTTATCACACTCATTCAGCAAAATTTCCGGTGAGTATAAAAATATGAAACGATTAATGGTTTAAAAATATGCAAATAGAAGACACTATTCAAGCAATAAAACGCAATTCGGAACTTTTCAATGACCTCACAGTTACATGAATACAAAAATCGAAATGTGCAATATCTAATAATGTATCTCATAAGAAACTAACAACTGAGCTAGAATGAATCCTAGAGCGTCATGATTTACACTGTTACACGGTAAACAGTCAATTAGCCAAAAATTTGCATAAATATATCATTCTTGTCATATTTATTTCGATTGTTTTACAAATGACAATAAGACTTTTACAAAGAATTAATTACATCTTTACCATAATTTTTAGGCACGTAGAAAATTTATGTTTGTGTAATAGCTAACTGGAATGCTTTAATGAGACAGCTTATAGTGTTTTTACTTTTAAAAAATACGTCACTTTATATGAATTTGAATTGCGTTCCAACTGAATGAGCAATAAATTCAAAGTACGCCCAAAATTCTCAATCTGAATTTACTGTTGCGAAGCCAGAGGCAAAACTAAATACCACTCGCAATACTCGCAAAACGTGTGTCTCTATGTTGTATTTTATCAGTAAGAGTTGTAGAAGATACAGACCCTGTATAAGCATATAGTAGTTTTGAATTCTCCTCAACATTTTTTACTCTGCTCATTTGTTATTATCCTCACGCTCCTTCTTGTCGTGCCGTTTCCTGTCTACTACTAGTTTTAACAGAAAAAATGTCTCCTTTTTTGTCTGTTTTTCTCTGCTGAGTGAATTTGATTTTTTTGAAAATTTTAAATGACAATGATGTAGAACGTCTCCGTGTATTTGAGCGACACATTAATGGGAGGCAGACGCAGATGTACAATCATTTACTTTACATTAAGTAAAATATTGTGTGACGGGAAACAGAAGAAACATGTCAGTTTGTGTCGCAGCATATATTATTAAGTATTCATGATGGAATCTTCTTTTTGCTTCTGTTTTATTTTCCTCGCCAACTATAAGCTGGCAAAAAATGTAACCACCATCGTGGAGGGGCTCCTTTGTTTTTCATAAGTGAAAAAGAGAAAATGCCAGATCGTGTTAAATTTACCAATTATTGTCAAGTTTTATTGGTAAAAGGTCGGTGAAGTACTAATATATTTTCTCCTTTCCCATTACTTGTAAATATACACGAGTAACACCCCAACTTTTCTAACATTAGTTACAAATATAGAGAAATATTTTTTACAGTAGTGTTACAGGAAGAGTCAGATATTATTGAATTTAAAGAGGTAGAACAGGGGAGTCATCAAAATACGGACAACATAATTTACAAGTACACATTCAGCAAAACTACTTACGAATACTCGCAAAAAATCTTGCCTCCAGCAGCATGACAATAATACTTACATAAAGCTCATAAACTGAACACCTGTAAAAAAGGTATTCCTAAGCCCCTGCATTAGCAAAAATTTACTCAGCGAAACAAAAAGCTTGAATTTTTGCGTGGCCTTCAAGCACAAACGCAGCTGGCTTTGAAGATGACTAACCCTTCAAACAAAACTTTTACATGGTGGGATGAGGAAGGCACATCCGTCCAAAAATGTCTCATTTCCTGTTTCCCTGTTGCATACACATTACAGTTGCAGTGGCTTTATCTAGACAAGAAATAGAGAATGGAATATACTCCTAGTAAAGCTTTTTAATGTGCACAGCACACATGCTCGTGTACAGAATTGAAGCTTACCTAACGAAATCCCATGATAATGAATTCTGGAAGCAAAAGCCTTGGCTGCTTGTCATCACCCAACTTTATGGCCATCATAGATTATTGGGAATTTTTTTAATGAAAAGCAAATACGAAAATACAGACAGAGATTTTAAAAGTTTCTCATGAGTGGTTTTGCTTAAATATGTATTCATTTTGAGATTATCATTTTAAATGCCATTGCCAGAGAGTACATAAAATGATAATCTGAGAAACTCAAAAGAATAAAAAAGAAAGCGCCAGTGTGCACTGCCAGCACACTGTACTGGATCCCATAAATTCTAATGGCACATCACTCTTTATAGCTACAACTACATAAATACAATTTTACCTTTTACCGGAGGCGATTGCTTCACTATACAAAAAACTTGCAACGGAGAAACCAGCATAACATAGAACCGTCATTTTATTCTATATTTCCCATTTTATTATCATGTGCATTATTTTTATCCAACTAACTACCAGTCACTTCGTGCCAACCCTTATCCTGCTATCTGTGTTTTTAGAGAGCGGAGGAGAATGGACAAAAAGTGAAACTGTAATATTATGCATTACACTACAGGAATTTATTAGCTTAGAAAAACCCGAACACGACCACTGTTGACTCTGTTGCATTTCAAGATACAAGTTAACTTTTGATTTTTGCTTTTGGGATATTATTAAAATATATTGGATGTAGGGGAGTAGTACGGAGTACGGACATAGTGAAACACGTAGTTAAAAAACAGTTTTTGTGTAATGAAGGACTCGTTAATTTTCAATGCTCTCAGCATGCCAGCATGTTCCTTTCATTTGTGGAGGATTGTTGTTGTAAATATCCCGATGATGAGGATGACGCAGCATCGGCATCCATGCTTGCACGTTGTTGTTTTGTGTACCGCAGTCACCTTATTACAGGTTCTTCTGGTAGTGCTACAACTGGCATCAACAAGTATAATTTTATAGTAAACTTTATTGCATTGATATATTTATATAATATTTTTCTGAATGCCTTATTTCATCCAACCAACCATTTCATCTATGAGTAGGTATGTACGTTACTTTTGGCATTTACCCCTTTTAAGTTTGTAGAGATATTCTACAATATCATAAAGCTAAATACCGATATTGGTATATATATATAGCTTGGAAGGGGGTGAAATAACAACGAGACGATAAGACTCGGTCGCAGTTTTTAAAATGTGTGGTGGTTGTAGTAGCAGTATTCTGACAATAGGTAACAATAAATGAGTGTGTGTGGATGTACTGGATTTTCACGTTATGGATGGCTGAGTTTTAACTGGCAAAGTGTACCAACAGTACAGCATACTAACTTTTTTAGGAGAGCTTCTCTCGCTCTTATTTTCACAATGATGTGGATGATGATAGGGTTGTTCCATATCCATAATAATATTTTTACTATTTTTTGGCTTCTGACTGCTGGCTCGCTTCAGTTTTGATGATGCTTTGGAAGGGTACTTGGCTGAACTGGAAGTTGTTCCAGTGGTCCGTCCAGTACTTGAAGTGAAGTTTTAGTTTTTCGAAATATTTTTTCCCTTTTGGCTAAAATATATGAAGGTGGAGATATCGTTTATGGCGAAGGAGTGCTGGGATTATTAAAGGAATGTGTGGCCATTCTCTCCGGATATATTTTTCAGGGGAGATTAAATTAGTTGAATTCAGGTGCTGAGTTGAGCAGCTTGAGTTTTTCTCTCGGTTTCTAGCTTGAGGACAGAGTTAAACTGTGTAATTTATTGTTGAGGAATTTATTTGTCATGATGAGATGATGATGGAGTTTGATCACCATCATCAGAAAAGTCGATAGGGTGCCTTGTGCAGTGCTTTCTCGTGTTGATGTTGGCAGATAATTGGGTGGTGGTAGGAGGAAAAGATTAAGAAAAATATATATATTATTGTGTATTGCATTCTTTCGGGTTTTTGAAAGCTAGGAATGTTTCTCGTGAAAACTAAGGGAATTTCACATAAAAATATTTTCAGCCATAATTACTATTATAAGGTGGACTTCATCTTGAATAATTTATCTTGACATGGTCCACCACAAAGTGGAGTCGTCGGGTTTTAAAAACAAGACTACTCCAAGTAGCTTCGAAGATTTCATCGGTTCCGATATTAAAAATATTGATAAACGTGTTGCATTTCCTCCACCTTCTACTACAAAAACGTATCATTTAATATTATGTGAACAGATCGTGAAAGAAGTGATCATTTCCGAAACGGAGATCAGAAATACACCGACAGCATCTTCATCAACATCCCATGCAATTTTTCCACCCGAAAGATCATTTTCTTCAGGAACATTACCACGTTGCTCCTCATCTTCTACTACAGCAACGTCTTCATCATCATCAAGTGTACCTCCTACGCAGCCTCCTCCACTGCAAACATCATCAACAACTTTGTTAACTCCAGAATACATTAAAAAGTTTCAGAATAAAAAACTCACCAAGCATCTTGCATGGAAGGATGAGAGAAGAGCTGTAAGTTTCATCGATACTTTTTTGTTTTCATCGCACTGAAATAAAGCACACACGCAAACACCACAGCAGCACCACTTTCATGGCTTTCAGTTTTAATATATTTATATGACAGCCGTTGCTGCACCCTTTGTTTTTTTTCGTTTGATTTGCACCCTTTTGTTTCTCCTATAGAAGCCTTATTAGCACACAGGTCGCTTCAAATATTTTATCCTTTCATGTTTCACGTAGTTGTAGTTTATTGCAGCTTCCTTCTCAGCCTTTTTAATGTGTGCTGCTCGCACAGCACGCAATAATATACATATTTTCATGGTGTTATACTTTGCGGTAATCCGTTTTAAAACGATATCTTTACGTCCAACTGAAATTTAATATAGGTATTAATATGCTCACTCTGAAAATTACACGTGAGGGTTAAAATTAAGGCCATGTATCAATATCGATATGGAAAAAAATGAATGAGTCAAGTGAAGCCAATTTAAATTTTTGTGAGCGCAAGTTTGGTTTGCCATCTGTTATGTGAGTATTTTTCTCTTTAGGAGAAAATATGAGAAGGCAAGTAGCACCTCATGAAATTGTTAACACGGCTATGCGTGCACATGCTCGCACTACTACAAGTCCACAGAGTCAAGCCAGTAAGTTTTTTCTTTGTTTTCTTTGTATACCGTATCATCTGCGCAGAGATGATGTTACAAAAGTGAACATGATCATTACAAGGAATTCAACATGCGAAGCACGCCGTGCCGGAGGAATAATGGAGCACAATATCGATAAACTTGCCCTAGGAAAAAAGATTGAGTTTTTTTTGTAGCCGCATACCCAATGAACATCCTTTCCTCATGCAAATATATAATGAAAGGTTACTTTTTCAGAGGGATGCGTTTTCAATGCATTTCTTCTTTAAGTCACTCTACTTAATTTCTTTTGAAGCGGTAAGCAATATAGCTAGTGAACTACATCAGTATGCAGATGCAGTAACCTACTAACAAGTAAGTAGAGGATTTAAAACAATAACTGCGAAGTGTGAATATTCATTGTTACCTGTTTAAAGAATATGGATGTGGTTGCTTGTTAGAATTTAAGGATTCCATAATAATTTTGGAGTGGTTTTATGACTAAAAATGACTATAATTGTCAATAGTTTTGAATATTATTTAGGTATAGAGAGAGAAAAGTACGTAGTTACTGTCTGGTGAGGTAGGTTAAATCTATGTGATTAGTGGAAACGCAGAACGTAATTTACTGGTAAGGGTTTCAACTTTTCAGGCTTTGAAAAGGTATTTTGTTAGAACATGATAGCAGTAGCATAACTTTTTAAAAGAACGAAAGTCACTAAAACAGAAAAAGCAGAGGCAGTTGAAGGGTTTTATTACCACGAATTCTTGTCGTTGTTCTACAGCCCGTATTTGTAAGTGATAATTAAGGAAAATGCATGGAAAGGGAGTGGGAAAAAATTTCCGTTACACTAATTTATCGCCTAATACTTTAAAAACTAATGTCTACCTGTTTTTCTTTCCTTATGACTCCTAGACTTATTTTATATGCATGAAGGGATTCCTCATGTCATATTTTCAGTCTGATTTGCTTGCAATTATTTGTTGTAGAATCAATTGGCAGAAACAAATATTTTGTTGGTCCATATATGTATTTTTTAATTTTTTCCCTATCCCAATTTGACATTTTTGACTGCATACTTAACCTTTAAGATTTTCCGTTCTTAGTAAAAGTCCTTTGCAGACATCATAAATTAATTAGCAAATTGAAAAAAACGACTACTATATAAATAACAAACCATACAAGACTCTTTTGCAAAGAATGTTTCAAGAGTTTTAGCAGCTTTTTTTCATTTAAAAGTCTTTTCCTTTTACTTGGATGTCATGCGCAAATGTTAATAGTTTAGTGTAGTATAATACTAAAAACTTGTTTGCATTTCAACTTGTTTTAAAGAAGAAAAAAACTATTATAGCTCCACTCTACAACAGCATAAGTCTATATCCCAGTTTTCTGCAACAAAATAGGTGTTGGTAATAGATGTGATGGTAGATGTGGTGAGCGGAGGATGGCGAATAAATAGCATGTATTTTATTTATTGACTTTAAAAATATTAAGGTGGTCATGTTTGACGTTAAGTATACTATGGAAAACCGAGCTTTTGTAACTTGCTCCTCTTTCGTTTTTTGTTGTGGTATACCTACGAACTGCTAATATTTACCATATAATTTTATCATATCACTTTTGACAAGTGTGTGTAAACGAAGACGTGCAGGAATTCATTTCACATTTGAATCTGCAGATACAACTCAGCGCTAAAATTCTTTACACATATTTTCACAGAAAGAAAAAAGAAACACGGCTACCTGTTTTGTCTTTGAGCAACTTCTTCTTTTTCGTGCTTCACTTATTTACAGTCAAACTGGGAATTGTAATAAACCTTACCTATTGTTTTATTTTGCTGCTGCTGTTTGCGTAAGAATGAGCCTCCAGGCATGTAAAGTTGAAGGAAAAGTTGGCACGTTTATGACGAATCATGTTTTTTTTTGTAAAATCAAAAGAAAGATGTCCTGTGTAGTACTTTTCATAATATTTCCAGAAAGGACAAAATATTTTATGGCAGTCACAAGCTCGTAAAACATGTAAAATATGATGTTTAAGATGGCGATAATTAATTAAGATGTACTCTGCTAATTTAATATGAGCTTGAAGAGCTAATTGTTATTCTCCCACTGTGAAATGTTTGACACACATGAATTGTTTTTTTTTTCATATTGTCTTAAAACGTCTTGAAATACAATGAAATTATGGGCTTACATGAATGAATACACCTGTTTAAATAGTCTGCAAGTCAGAAGACCGGAAGGATGATCACATTAATTACAGTAAATCGCCAATCGTCACTAAAACAATAAAAGCCAAATGAACAGAAGCAGAAGAAAACTTGAATGAGAGGTTGCCTTTTTGAAAAAACTAGGTTTTAATTTTTTTAAATAAAAACTTTCCGCCTTTTCCGCTTTCAAACACAAATTTTCGCACAGACTCAAGTATCAAGCGGTTAGTGTCATTGTCGTTTTTCAAAACGTTGCAGCATGCCATGTCAAACACCCGTGACTGGTCGACAGCGGCGCATAACGCTCAAGTTAGAATGCACTTTTTTCATGCGAGCACGTATTAACTATCATCGTTTTTCCCTTTTCTTTACTGCTGCTGCGTGTAAAAAGGAAGCTTGTTTGCACCGTTGCAGCAGCTAAAAATGGGTGGATAAAGTGTAGACGAGTAGAAAATGAATGCCCATTGTTGCCTTTCTTTTACACTTTTCAGCTTTGTTTGTCATTATTGCAGTTTGTAATGCTTTAATTCATAGTTAATATTATATTACCAAATTAATGGTCATTATTAGCAGCATTGCACAGTACACTAGTAATTTTTAGTTAGCTTTAGGGTTTTTTACTATAGATATTTTTTGCGTTGTTGCCGAGCTTTATGTGGATAATATTGACCCAACTGTCATGTTTAACATTTTCTCTATTTTTTATTATTATTTCAGTTGACACTTGATAGCGAGACGGCAAAAGAACTGCAGAATCAACTTGCAGCTCAACAGCAAAAGTCTTTGTCCTCGGGAACGTCAACAATTAGAAGAAGTGGTAGTGCCTTTGAATTGGAGAAACTGATTGAGGTAAGGTTTTTAAATTATTTTTTGCGATTATCTCCGACAGTCAGTTCGTGACTTTAAAAGGTCATGCTAATTTAATTTGTGAAATATTTTGTCAATAATGGTAGTAAGTAGTAGTTGTTACTAGATTGTGTGTGTAAGATTTGAAGAGATAAAAAGTCTTATGATTTTCCTTTAAAGTGACTATTAATACAAGCGCTGGTAATGAACTCTATTTATGTGACATGTGTGATGTGAACCGAAAGGGAATTGCGTTAAACGACAAACAAGAAAATAATATTTCATGAAATGATCGTCCCCGTCATGAGTTTTGTCGTGCTGTAAAACAGGGGAGAATCTTGAACGATTGGATAACGCGTCATAAAAAGTGTCGTAGTGGTGTCGTTAACGTGTTCGGCAGGTTTTTAAAAGAAGGGGGGAAATGTCGTAAATCCAAAGTAAGGTTTATCGTGATAAGGTCATCATCATAGCAGTTATAGCTTTGCATAAAATGCATATATAGCATTCTACAGGAAAAATAAATATTCCGCTCAACTGACGCTGTAAAAACGTAATCTTATTACGGTTGTTGTACATTTGACATTTTGCATGCATGAAATGCGATATATGTGATAATCGTCAAAAAACGAGTTGAATCAAGTTATTATAACGATGCTGTTAATGATCCTGATGAGTTGAGGATATTTACTTCAAATTGCTGTTGTGATTGAGATTAAGTTGAGTAATAATATCATGTTTTATTGCGCTTTTGCAAATCTTTTATTGTAGTTATGAAGAAGAGACGTAGATGAACAGGTATTTTGTGGTATAATTGTAGTATCTGAGTACGCACAGCATAGCTGAGGTTGATGATGATTGCATGGCGTCTTCAAAAGGAGTGATTGTAGAAGCCAGCAGAGAAGATTTAAAACCACTCAGATGCAAAATTTTGATTTAGATTATTATGTTTATACAACTTTGTACAATTTTAATTTAGAACAAGTAGGAAGTACAGCATTGACTAAGTCAATGGTGCTAGTATTTGCAGAAATTAGATCGAAAAATGTATAGTCATTTCGTTGTGTGTCAATTGAAGTTGTTTAGAATCTTACGTAGCTGAAACTAAGAAAACTAGCTTCAAGTTAGTTCCTAATTTAACACACAAGTAATATAATATATATGGGAACCACTTCCTGTAACATAATATTTTTGTTTTTTTAGATGAAAAATTTCGATTGAGCAATATTTTCAGCCTATAAAATACAGTAAGCAAAAGTTTCTCATGTGCTGATTCCAATATTTAAGTGCAATTAGTAATTATCATTAGCGTAATTGGTATTTTATTATTTTACTTTTCCCACTTAAGTTTTTAGAACGAATTCTTTTAAATTACTCAATTGTATTTATTAGGCATGCTCTGAGTACTCGTATGAGTTTTATTCCATGTTTTAAAGAAGAGCATGAATGCAAGGAGCCATTGTGTTTTATGCGAGGATGTTCCTGATTAGAAGTGAGTTAAATGAATAGACAATTAAAATTAAAACTTACACATTGATGTTGTACAAGACAGTAATTAAAGAATACTTACATCGTTGTCGGTGATTTTAAAGCGATATTTAGAACTCATTTCGATATTAAAGTAAGACTAGTAGAAAGCATAATATGTAAAGATTTCTTCAAAAGTTTCGTAATCTCTACTATTTGACTATACTAAACCATCTTGTACTGTTCTTATTTCTTATTGTTGTGTCACATCAAAATATAAGCAAAACTTACATCTTCTGTAATGCAATTTTAAAATGCAATTAGGGCATTTTTATGTTGTCAAAATATTATTTTCCTACTGAAAATATGTAGTACACCACAACAAAGCAAATATGTGGTACTGACTGAAGCTTGCCTAGGCTTATTCATTACATTTGCGAAAAATGTCGTCAAAAGGATAAGATAAAACAACAAGGGCATGTATAATCATCAGATATGGTAATGGAAAATGATTGAAATTTCCTGGAAACCACTACCGCAACATGCGGTTTAACTTATTTCGTCTTGTAGTTTCTGCCGTTCTTTCTATTCATTATTTGCCCTTGGGCATTCTATTTATTTTACTGAACCCGCGCTACTCCTTGTTTTTTCTGCATTAATAAGTGCCATTTATCTTGTCAGATTTAATTCAAGTTTGCGCTAAAATATCAGCATTTTACATTCTTTGAAAAACAGTAGTAGTCAAGTCTCGCCTTTGCTACTTGATGCTCGTGTGAATACGAATGTGATAAACCTTCATTATGTGAAAGAGCGGATGCGAAATGACAGCCTTTTAAGAATTTTTACGTTTGTCACGGCACAACAAGACCATTACGACAAAGAAGGTTTGTGTTTTTAGCAGTAGTAGCAGGAAAGCCAAACCGAAATAAAAAAGCAGCCGAAGAGCCGAACTATGAGACTCTCCTCAGAAGCATCATAATATCGCATCGCTGAGGTAGGTAGCAAATATGCCAGCATCATTCACATTTTTACAAAACACGCAGATTTGCAATTAGATATTCGAAACAGTAATTGGACGTGAAGGCCCGTATCGTGGCGCAGTATCTCATTTTCTTTGAAACTTTTTTCACTTTGAGGAGGATGGCGTTACACTTACAAAAATCATGTTCATGCAACTCAAAAACTTATGTAATCTTGGAAGAAGAAAGGAAAGGTGCGGTAAAGTCTTTCGATATTTATCTTGGAGCATTATCAAATATTTTTTCTCTGTAATAATCAGCCTACCAGTCAAATGTTGACTTTAAAGACTTTAAGCGAAAAAATTGGCTACTTTATCTTGATAAGCAATCAAAATGGCCAATGCTAAGCCTTAATGAGGCATGGCTAAAAGAAAAATGGCATATGGAAATTTTATGCCCTGAAAGAGTTAAAAATGAAATTGATCTACGATTAATCATTAAAAGACAGAAACGAATTCTGGGAGGTAAATGAGATTAGGTACCTACATAACTTCTTGCCGGTCGCGGCATATCGGCATCTTTGCAAGAGAGTTTTTTAAGCAGGATAACCATCCAGAAATAATATAATCAATAAAAGAAAATCATGTAAGGGAAGCAAATGACGGGATTCACTAACACTTTAGGCTTAGCTTGCGGTATTTCATTGTTTTTCATGACTGAATATTATAGTGTATAATATGTTATCGTGCGATTTGTAAAGAATCGTAAACAAAGAGATAAAATTTCATTGAACACAAGCATGCGACGATTTACATAATGAACGAACGTTGATATTTGCTACGTTTTACGAGTACGAGAGTTCTTATTAAGCAGTCTCAGTGCTATATACGATTGTACTATCTACTTCCACATTATTTCTATATATTTGTCTCAGTAAGTTTCAGAAACAATGTACTATGAAAGGTAATGATCCGACTTTGGTTGTTTCATGAAAACAAACAACCTAAATTTCTGAACCTCTGTTAGAATTTCTGTTGAATTACATTTATTTTTACAGAGTCACCCACAGAAGGGAGACATGAGTACAAAAACCCAGAAAGTAAAGTAGCAAATTCCGCTGTAAATGCAGCATCCATATTCTCTATTAGTGTAAATATGGGTGTAGGTGCAGATGTTAACTGCACAAAGTAGTACATCGGTGGTATGATTATTAGTAGCAAACTCATTTTAAGATAAAGTGACTATATAATCCTTCATCCTCCCAGACAATGGAAAACAACAAATGACAAATTAGCATATAGATGATGTTGAATCTAAGAATCCCGTAATTGAATATTCTTACATTTACATGTGTTTCTTAGTCTCTAATAGCCACATTAGCCTTTTTTCAGCTTCCAACAAACAAGATAAGTAAATATATGCACAAGCAATGATGGTTACAACGAAAGGCGAGGTAAAAGTCTTTCAGCTCTAAATCTCACTAGTTGAATGGAACCTAAAATATGCGCAAGTTTAAGATTCTCTTTATGTGGGGATCACTTTATTGTAAGATTTATTGTTAATGAGCATGTAATTGCAGGTTGCAAAGAATATTTTGCCGCGTATAAAGCTTTAATGAAGGGTTTGCTGGATTTGGACTTTTGAAAAATAGATTCTTTTATGATGATAATATATATTGTACAAAATAAAATATATTGTGATTTTGCATTTTCATTTTAAAGAGTTCACTGGCATTGTTCTTACTTCTTTTTAATAGAAAATATCATTTATTTGGCAACGTTTATTCGAACCAAAATAATCAAGAGACAAGATCACTTTTTAAAAGAAAAATAAAAAATACAGTTTAAAACTTACAGAAAAAAGAGGGTGGTGGCTCCTAAAAACAAATTGTCCTATTCTCTAGTTTTTTAATTCATTTTTTGGAATCTCCCCAAATCCCTATTTTCAAAATGTTGACAGCTGTAATTTTTACAATATTAATTGATTTGATGCAATCAGCAGGAGATTTGCGGTATAAAACAAAATTTACACACAGTTTTGATACAATCTCGTTTTTAGCAAGTTGACGTACTTTAAGGGGGAATAATATGTGATATGAATCATAAGATGAGAATCAAGATTATAAATTCAGCTTTTAAAGAAAAAATAGCGTTATGACTTGTGATGATGTTTTTTGAAATGCGTCGTTCTTCAGAATGGGAATAAATAATAATTTCTAAAGTTGGGTAATTTGATGATGACAAATAATGCAGGCAAACCACACAAAAACCTACCTCTGTGCCTAGCTGGATTATTAAAAATGATGCCCATCCCTCTGCAGCGAAAAGCAAACCATCCTGTCAGGCGTGAAATGTTTCTCCCTAAAACATTCTTTATATTTATTATACTTGTTAGTAATTCAGTAAATATTCCACTTGTTCGCCTGTCATGTTGAAAGCAGTTTTTACGAGGCATTTATAATTTTTCTGGCCCGCAAATAAAAATAGTTCATCCATACAGTTCATCAAACGGATTATGAAGAAGAAAGCTGATTTTGTTAGAGTTCATGCCTTGTTAGTTAGCAGGTAGAGGAGAGAAGAAGAGGCTCAACATACAAGTGACAAGGTGTGGGTGTAGTGTGTAAAATTCATCAAGTACGACAACTTCTTGTATATGTCATTTTGCGTTCCACCTATTTAAACTCATTTTTCTCAACAACGGATATTTTCCCCAAAGAGACTTGATAATGATGGTGAATAGTAATGAAATGAATGACTTTGCAATTTAAAGGTCAATGGAATAATACAGATTAGTGCTAAATCGGGCGTATTAACTTGCTAGACTTTTAGCTTATTTTCAGAGGTATACTCGTTATTGCAAAAAAAAAAAATTAATTAGACCATTAAAATACTTCCACGCTTCAATAAGCAAGTTGACCACGACTTTTTAGATGTGAGTTGAATTGACCAACGTTTGATGTCACGTAATTTTGCTTTAAAATAAAATACTGAAAAATGTGCATTATCACATGCCTAATAAACGCTTTGTTAGGAAGTAAATGTTATATAGTTTTGCCTGCATACTGGGCTGTGTAATACATGGGCAGCCAAAGTTTGTATGATTGTTTCCTGACTTACTGCCGTGATCATGAACTTGAATGCTTTTAGAGAGTGAGAGAGAGAGGAAGTGATGGAGGCTCGATAAAAGTAATGTATCAGACTTGCCCATAAATCTATATACCTTCATGATCGTACTTATATAGCTTTGAAAATTTTTGTATAAAATTGATACATCTCTGTACTCTTTTATTGTTGAATTGTCTCCTCTCAAGCACACAGCGAGTACACACAGCAGCGCTGTTAAAAATAAAGCAATTCATTTTCCCTTCCCATTTCCTCTTTCCAGTAACGATCTCTACTCATATAATATGCGCATTAAATGATCAGTAAAATACATGGCCAGTAGTGCACATTTTGAAAATTTAAAGCTTTTTACACTCTTTTTATGTGGTATCATGATGATTCCTGTGAATTTAAAATAAAACTGGCTTGAAAAGGGGAGAGCAATTCAATGTACGACGGAAACGGTTCGTTGATCTATTCCACGATTCATCCAAACAGCGAAATAATAGCTACAATTTTACCAGCTTGTCAGTGAGTCTTTTGTCTTCACATTTACTTTCCCGCATCGCATCAGTGCAAATGCACAAACCGCATGCATCCGCTGCGGATATAAGGTTAAGGTTAAGATCACAAGATTCCATCCGTGTCCACATCATAAAAGATATAAATCTACTTTTCTGAAAATCGTCGACAATATTATCACAGCTACATGGTCATAAATATTTACGAACCTCATCTCATTCTTAACTTGAGGTTTTCAAAAATGACTTATCATTTATCGCCTC
This sequence comes from Willowsia buskii, assembly GCA_034700685.1. Taxonomy (NCBI): domain Eukaryota; kingdom Metazoa; phylum Arthropoda; class Collembola; order Entomobryomorpha; family Entomobryidae; genus Willowsia; species Willowsia buskii. The sequence continues at coordinate 8,565 of JAQIXW010000044.1, read as the reverse complement.
AGAAAGTTTTCTCCTGATCTCCAAGAAAAAATTGGACTCGCCTCGTTAATTATTATTGCTTCTCACTTTATCACATTTAAAAATAGAAAGATCGCCACCTATATTTTTCGAGGATTTCAAACATGAATTCATGGTTATACTTTTCCTCTTCACAGGCTTTTAATCAGGAGCAACATGCTCTGGTTATGTCTTCCCTTCATCAAGGTCTAGTCCCCAAACGACGTCTAGATGGGATTGATAATCCAGCGTTAGACATAGGAGGACCTCATAATAATTCATTGCCTCAAACGTCTTCAAGTTTACAAAACGGTCATCCCTTGCATAACGGTGGTAGTTGTAGTTCTTCACAAAATCCTCACAGTTTTGGAAGCTCTTCATCCCCACCAGGAGGGAAAATGGCTGGCTACAGTTTTTCAGACTCCTCTGCCTCCCAGAGCCTAAGCTTATCTTCATCCAATACTGACAGCTTAGATACCGTGATTTACAAAGGGTGAGATGAAAGTTAATTAGTGAGAACAGTATATAGCTTTAAGAAACTATGTCACAAATACAAATATTTCATACTTGTTTGCAATTTGATTTCCGGCAGACCTAATGCTGCAGCTCCATCAATACGAGATTGGCAAAGGTCAAAGGATTCCCTGCAGCAGAGCGACTTTGGCCACAGGGCTGACACCAGTTCATACCGTGCCGATTCTCAAGGAATCTTTGACAACCGCTCTTATCCTATGCCACAGGTGAGTCATTTGAATAATTTCATGCAAAGAAATACGTACAATCAACATCAAACCCTTTCTCAAGAAATTCTCTCTTTTATCGATGAGCACTGCGTTTTAATTACACCATAATTTCGCTAATATAACAACAGGAGTAGAATAATTAAGTCATTTTCTATCAATTTATTGATGTACTCAATGAATATTAAGTTGAGACGTGTATCGTATTATCTGGTAAAAGTTTTTCATTTATGGATATGTCTTTTTAATGAGCTAAATGACTTCCTGTGTGCCTAATTGAAGATCCGCAGAATAGTCATAATATGTAAATTGCAAACACACGAGCCCTACTATTCAGATTTTAAATTGGTGTTTTAACGCTTCTAGCAAAACTCTTAATGAATTAATTAATACAGAAACTCATAACTCAAGCATGATAGATGATAACCGTGTTAATTTCCTCTAAAGATGGTGAACCGTCGTACATCATAACAGTTTTTTTTGTAATTTACAATATTTATTTAAGTTGATGCTCACAGTAGTAGCGTAAAGTAAAACGTCAAAAGATTATGACGAATGGCGGCAGTATGCCTTTAGGAGATGAACAGTCATTTAAAAAGAGACATTCCTCCAACAGACCCTTTTGACGTTTGACATCCTCCCATCATCATAATTTTTCTTTCCATTATCAACACCTCCTGTCATTGATAACTGTGTCATTAACGCTTCCCGATCAGCCGTAATATTCAACAACCCATTTTTTCCGCGTCACTTACGCACATCTTTTTATGTAGTTTACTTACCCCCTACATCCATAATATTTGCATAAATAGAGATAATCTTAATGTATGCATCGCAAGTATTAGTTTAACAGGCACGCAGAAACACTTTAAACCTGTATCTAATCTTATCAAAAATATAAATATGTAGGCAGTTCAAGAGGTTGGCTAAAAGGATAAAATGATGATGATGACGGCCAGGAGTTGGTGTTTAGATGGAGGTGGTAATAGTAAAAGGGTTGATGCTGTGGGGATGCAAGGATTAGGTACACTATAATATGTTCAGCAAAAGAACAGTATTTTAACCCGCTAACCATCCTGTCAAGCGATTGCAACAGAATATTAAAAAAAACTGTTGAGGTTAAAGAATACCTAATAAAATGAGTTTATATGTTAGAGCGTATTTGTATCAAAGTCATTCATCAACTACTTTTGAATGTGTTTGATACGGGGGAGATAGATACTAAAAATAATATTTATGTATCGCATAAGTGTGCGTGACTTACCGTATCAATGATGACACTTGAAACAAAACGTTGTTGTCTCCTTTATTGCATTTTCTGCCATGCATCATCATAGCTTATTGTACTTTTGTGATTCAATTTAGAGTTGAATCTTTATGGTTGGTGTTACTCAGACTTTCTCTGTACACTTGAGCGTACAATAATTTTGCAACAAAGAAAAAACGGTTATTTATGACTTTGTGACGGCTTGTATGAGTGGCGTACATTAGTGTATTACATAAAAACAAATGCTTTGTAATTAGTAACCAACCTCGATTAGTACCTGCACAGGGAATGTGCATCTACACTGCATATTGTACATGAAGTTTATTGAGAAACTACCTAAATGTTTTATGAGCATAAGCCGAACATAATAAATAAATAAAAGAAGCAGGTAAAAACTTAAATTTTCTGTATTATATTATTAATAGGTATAGGAAGGAAGTATCACCTGAGAAAACTATCTCCCATCATAAAAATAGGGAGAAGAGTGTAACAAGTTGTAGGAGTACTTTTGCTATATGATAATATTGTATTCATGTACAGAGTGATAAAAAAGGAATCTCTGTCATGAACTAAAATGGTAAATAATTATCACGTTTTTTCTCATTTCCTCTCTCACTAACTTGGTTCTTGTCTTGTCTCTTTGCAGTCATCAGCAGCGTCATCATCGGTATCATATCAACCTATGCAGTTTAATGGACCAGGTGGTGGTAATGTAGTGATGAGTGGTCAAACACCTTCTGTAATGGTTGGTAATGGATATTCAATGGAATATCGACACCAGCAGCAACAACAACAACAGCAAGTTCAGCAACAGCAACATCATCATCAGCAACAACATCAACAGAATCTGTCAGTTCAGTCAGTTCATCAATCGCAGCAGTTGCACCAACAACATCAAAACGGAGGAATGATGATGAGACAACCTAACGGGACAAGTTCGGCTTCGCAACATCAGTCACCATTTAGTGGTACTGGTGGCGTGGCTTCACAGAGTCCGATGTTGCCTACGAAAAGTCCAATGGTGACACACAAAACTTTACTTCCTCCTCCGGGTCCCAGTCCGTCTTCCAGTTCCAATCAAAGTGTTCCAAGTGTGGGTGGTGGTGGTGGTGGTAGTGTCCCAAGTTCAAATTTAAAGTCCAACATAAATGGCAATGGTGGTGATCCTTCGTCGTCTGTTGGCCTGGACAAGGCCAAAGACTCGACAAAAATGTTCCCCACAAAAACGTACAACCATATCAAAGACATGATCTCTAGTCGTTTCGGAAATGGCAACAGTAATAATAATAACAGTGCGAACTCTTCGGGAGCTTTGCCTCCAAAAGGCCTTAATAATAGTAATGTGGTGAATAATAATAATAACCCAACCGGCAACAATTCTGTAAATCAATCTGGCAATACAAACGGAGGTTTTGTGATGAATGGGCAAAATGGGGCAAACTCATACTTGGAGTCTCCCATGGGGCTTCCGACCTACGGGATGAACCAGCATGGACATATGCATAGTCACTCAATCCATGACAGTTTTGGAGGTGGAACAGCACCACCTGCGCCATATTACACCTCACCACCGGCAGTTTCTCCACAAAATGGGAATGGAAGTGCAAATACTTACAGAAGCCCACCTATGAACGATCGGAAGAATGTGAACACGAGCTTTAGAAAGGCAATTCATCAAAGCACTTTGAAATCTAATCTGACAGAGGAATCTCTTCAGTTGAGACCGATAATGGAGTCGGGTAACATGAATGGAAGCAATAGAGATTTATACCGAGGAGGTCCGCAGTATTCACAACAACAAACCGGTGATCAAACCCAGCCACGTTATGGTCTGGGTCACGAACCACACTCGCCTTCGCTTATCCCTCACCACGTTGAGCGGGCACAAAGAGCCTTGGACAAACTATGCGAACCCGGAGGTCTTCCATTCACGAGAACAGGTTCAGGGCCAATGACTCATCAAAATGGAATTGGTCGGATGGTTCAGCAATTTTCTGGCAGTGGCGCTACGACAAATGAAGAGAGTAGTGGAGGTATCAACAGCATCACTACAAGCAACAGACCAATGTATTCATTAAATGGCAAGATTGGAGCAATGTCTTCTGCTTCTTCAGGTGCAAGTCAATTAACAACAGGAGGTGAGCCAGGAGCAATTCCACGAAACCGGTTCAGTGTCACACCAGGTCCGAGTAGTAGCACATCCAATTCATCTGGAGGATTGGGTGCTAATGCAATATCTACAGCAGCAAGTAATTCCTCTGCGATTGGTGGTGTTATTACTGTAGAAAGTTCACTTTCCTCACCGTCCTCTTCGAGCTACACGCATAGTAGCAGTGGCGGTGGTGGTGGTAATAATAAGCAGTCTCTTGGGCACCAACAACATCAAGCTCCCACGGCCTCCTTAGCCAACGGAAACAGCAACAATGGTAGCAGCAGTAATAACAATAATAAGTCTAATACCAACAATGACCAGCTCCCACCACCACTGCCAACATCACAAAAACCGGAAGTGTCAGGGGCGTCTGGACACTCAAATCACCATCACCTCTTTCAAAACAGCACTAATGGTAGTAGCAACCACCATAATACCTTGGGTCTTCCTCCAGTTCTTCCCTCAGTTCTCGTCGGAGAGAAGAGAGAGAATGGGGATGGAAGCAGTGGCACGATGGAAAATCCATCTTCAGCTAATCTTCATTTAGAGTCTTCACAAGGAGCAACAACAACAGCGTCAGGTGCAGGACCAAGTGGTACTGGTAACGCCTCCTCTTCAGCTCTTGCATCGAACAAGAGCAAGAGTGAGCAACTCAAGAAAATCACTGCGGACTTGCATAATTTGGCCATTTCGGTGGCTGCCGAACAACATTTTCATCATAGCCATCATCATTTGCAGTTTGCTTCTGGCAGTGGAAGTGGTGCAAGCAGTGCTGGCAATAATAATCAGAATAGTAATAATAACATTAACAGCAATAACAACAATAGTAGTAGCAGTGAATGTGAAAACAAGGGATCCCAAAGAATTGGCAGTGGTCAGAGCCATACCACTTCGGACTCTGGTGTGGGTACAGTCATGCTGACCAAATCTCCGTTGAATTCCATCTCGGACCATGAAAATAATTGTAAAACTGGTGGTAGTGCGGATTTGATACTTGTAGGAGAAGATCATCATGTTATGGACAGTGTTTCTTCAGGTAAGCATTTAAAATGTACGTTCATCATCATGAAAAAAAACTCTTTTGTATTTGTGCAAAAATATCGATAATAATATTTTACTCGTCAAGAAAATCCATTTTGATTTTTTCTTCGTGTGCTGTTGTGTCGTTGGCTCTAACTTTTTTACTTTTTTAATGGAGAGCTTGTAAAAGTGAAAGAATTTTTGTGTAGGTAGATTTTTTCAGAACTTTTATGTATGTGATTTGTGTATGAATCTCACAGATTGTTCTCATCCTCCCTTTCCGCCATTCTAAAACATTTATATCCGATTGTTTTAACGCGTTGTGTTCTTGCAAAGAATAAGAAATAAAGTTTGCCCAGTGTAGTAACAACAAAAGGTGTGGGTAATGGGAGTACCAAAAGGAAGCACAAAATTTCTTTGTTTTATTTAAAAGACTTTTGTTCTTGAAAAAATGCCTGGGAATATTTATCTAAAGTAAAAATGCAGAAAATGCGTATATCCGGTGTAGAGTCAGAGTACACAAGTGAGATAAGACGGCATATTCGTATATGCCAATAGAGTGGCAGTTATTCAGTTAATGAGAAAAAATGGAAATTATTTTTTGAGAAGAATGAAAGCTGAAACTGTATTATGCTTTATTAAATTGAGTTTTAAAAGAAAAATATGACTCTTCACTCTTCACTCAACATCATTATTCATGCATTTCACGTATTTTGATCCCACAGGTAATGATTCCGAGTGGGTAGATATTGTTGAACCTGAAATACGACAAATTCTGGAGCTTGAGAAGAAGTCAAAACCAGGAAAATCTCGAATGATTGGGGATAAAATGAGCGGGGTCCCGAATGGAAATCTAACTACCAGTACTCCAGCTCATCTTGCTCAAGTGCATCATGCCAAAGGAGCTCAGTTTGGAATTAATGGAAAAAATGGGGAGCAGCCGGATTTAATGGGAGATATAACTGCTTCCCCTATTCCTCATCACAGGGTTGTGTCAGGCTCCCCAAACCAATCCCCAAAACTACCGAAAAAGTTTGATCTCAACGCGTACAAGTATGTTGGCCTAATCATCTTGTTAAATCTGAAGAACTTATAACATTCGTTACTTTGTTTCATGCTATTTTCTTTACAACTTTCCCAGTAAAAAAGCTGGACAAAATAGAAGTCAAGAACTTCTAGCTGGTCCATCAACAAGCGCCGGAGTACAAAATGGAGTTGGTCCTTCGTCTTCTAAAGTAAAATCCCCGCGTAGTACAACAAAGGTTAACCGTTCAAATTCCGGTGCACAACGGTATGGACGAACTTCAAGAGGCGACAAAGGAGCAAAGAACACCGCCGCTGCTGCGAACCGTTTAATTAAAGACCTCGGCCTTAAGGGAATAAAGCTCAGCAGACATGCCGCAAGTAAGAAAATGTTGATGAGTTTATGAGAAAAAACGCAAATTAGTAGATAAAGAAGCTGAAGAATTTTGTAAAAATGTTGTTTTGTACAATGTTTCTTTTTATCATTAAAAACAGCTCGCATAGCTCAGAGTCATTGTTCACATACAAACCTTGTTCTTTGTACTTTTATAGGTCAGATCCTGTATCCTCAAGATGATAACGGTGATATGACTTCCACAACAACTGGCTTGGATTTAGAATCCATGTTAGATGGTCAAACAGAACAAACATCGGATGATGACGATGATATGAGTACAACTATTGATACGACCGATGCGCATGCCATTCGTCGTCAATTGGAAAGCTTGGAGTCTATGTATACTGAGGTGCGTAGCTGTAGTTTGTTTTCTTCTTTTCAAAATAGGGGAAGAAGTTTTAGAAAATGCTTAATTTGATTAATTTCTCTTCGTGTTTTCAAGGTTCTGAAAGTTTTGGGTGCAAAGCGATTTTCCGGAAATCGGTATCCCACTTCAGACCTCAGGAATGCAAAAAGACGTCCATATGGAAGCATGTCATCTTTGCCGAGTTCCGTAAGCAGCAGACCCTTCCGTGAACGAAAACTAAAACTTGATGACAAAAAGAAAGTCAAGGATATCAAGGTATTTATGCTATCCAGCATGGATTTGAAGTACATATCCAAAAAAAATATGTTTGATCGTGTTATAAACGGTGTATTCTCTGTTTTTAGAGTATTAACAAGCGCTTCCAACGCCTTGAGTCGCATGTCGTAACGCTTGCCAGAAGCGTAGCACATTTGTCTTCCGAAATGCGCACTCAGCATCTAATGGTTCAGGTTGGTACATTAAATATATTATGCTTCGACATATTATTAACGCTTGCTGTTTTCAAAAATGACAATCAGTAGCTAATTTTTCTTTTTGCTTTATTACGTATAGGAAATTGAAAGCATTCGTAATGAAATGCAACAGTTGAGAAACCAAGTGCTCAAATCCACCATGCAAAACCAATCCGCAGCTGCTGCTGCAGCACAAAATTTTGCGAGAGTGTCCAGTGGACGAAATGGGGCAGGAGTAAATCTAATGAGTGCTACAGATTGGACATCATTTCGCAATGCCCTTCCTTCACTCACCAATCCATGTCGTGTGAGGAAGCTGACAAAATTCTTTGGAGATGAACCACCACTTGTGAGAATATTTCTGAAGAAACTTGGATATGAGGTTGGTTAAACATTTAGCAAATATGAAAAACAAATATGAATATACATGTCATATCGCTGTTCAAAGAATCACTCATCGTCATTGCTCTTTAATCATATCTTACTTTTCTGTCTAAAAAACTTGTTTTTCTTATTCTCGATGAAAAAGGTCACACTTAATTCGTCTCATTTAAACTAATAAATCATATGAATCTAATTTCCTCCTTAACTTGAATTACTACTCCAGATGAAGCAATTTTATCATAATTAATACCTAATGTTTATTTCTTATTTTTCAATAGAAATACGCGTCCGCCTTTGAGCAAGAAAGAATTGGCATAATGGAACTGCCATATCTGACGGAAGAACGTCTTAATAAAATGGGAATTCCGATGGGTCCACGACTTCGTATCCTTCAAGAAGCTCAGCTATGCTTAAAGCCAGGCTATCATCCTAATCATGACACACATCACTCTCATCATCAGAGCAACAACCATGGGCCTGGAAATCTGAGTGTTTACGTCGTGTAATAGCTAAAAATGATTATATGATTAGTATTGAAACAAAGAGCTTTTTTGTTCATAATTCCCTAAAGAATTTCGTATGTACTCGTGTATAAGATTCATGTACAAACATAATATACTTCTCTTTTTAATTTTATATAAATACATCTTTTCTATATATATACCACTGACCACGCTGAAATATTTACTATATCGACGGCACCAAAACAACTTGTCCCATATGCGTCGAATTTTTTTTGAGATAATGTTCTATATGCTTTTTTTAT
>JAQIXW010000043.1:0-67061 GCA_034700685.1 Willowsia buskii | reverse complement strand
ATTTGATAACTATTTTACATGATATAATGTGCAAATTCTAGTAACGTACAAAGTTGGAGTTAAAACATTCAAAGTGACAGCAATACATTTTTCCCGTTTGTTTTGTTGAAAGTTTCCGTTGCGCTTCTATCACTTTACAAAAACTTTAATACTACTACTCTATATATTTTTAATCTTTTGGTTTTTATTAATTGCATACAATGAACAAGGAAGTAAGTGAACTTTACCTAAAAATGTACCAGAAAAACAAAAAGTCGTCATTCTCATATACGTTGTCCTTTCTATGTTGAGCTCAAAATTGTTTGAAGCTTAGGTATATGTATACACGAGCCTTTTGGTTATTCTATTCTATATCTAACCCTTGCTTGTGTATTTTTGCAACTTAAGCATTAAAGGCTCAGTTTTGATATGGAATTCCCAAACGCAGGTATTTTCCCATCTTTTAAGCACATCACAGTCAAGCTTTTTTTATTCAACTATAATTTTGAATTCACAAGTCTTAACTATACCATACCCATATAACAAGACAAGACCATATGATCTGGCAAATAATAAGGTACTTTTTTGATGAAATGTATGAAATTATCTACAAAATAAACCACTAAAAGTATATCTTTTGACATGGCACAGTTATGGTATTAATATTACTCGCTACTTTCCCTTCTTGATAGTTACATATGTCGCGTTCGTGACTGTATCTTGAGCTTGATGTATGCAACGTAATGGTAACGTATGTTGCAAAGCAGCAATAATACTGAATTCTACGTAATAAAGGACCCCTTCGAAAGATTTTTTAAATGAACGATTATAATTTTTGCTGTATAAACGAAAACGAATGTTGCAAGGAATTTGAAATGTGTAATGGGGACCATTCAATTTTTTTCCTCGTAGTACAACCACACACCATCACATCACATTTCTTCTTAAGCAATCTGCATCTTATTCATGGCCTAATGCTCACAAGCTTGAAGAGGCATCTTTTATAGAGTCATACAGTTTCTTACAAATTTCTTATGGTGGCAGTGAGTTCAGACTTCAAAGTATAGTATCTGTGAGCATTATACCTTATACCACATGCATCACAAGAGTATAACATAAAAGAATGGTTTGCCAGCGACGTCGTCGTCGCTCTCCCTCTTCATCACCATCATCTTCATCATGCTATGATGTACTGCTTTGCTTTGAATAACAGGATTTGTAATATAGGTCACAGTAAAATGCAATGCTCACCACACGCGTATTTTTACCCATGGCATTGTACGATAATAAAATGATAGTAGTGTAACATGTGGATTTTCAGAGAATGTATCGTATATATTCTCATGCTCGCATAAAAGGATTGATGACAATTCTGATTTTACAAACAAGTGCACTATATGAATGTAAACCTATACAAAAGAGACTTCTTGTGATGATTGCTGAACTGTTCATTCGCAGATGTGACAATAAGTTTTTTAAACGGTGGCTCACAATGAGAGACTCGACAAGGAATTTCCTTTTCCACTGACGGTGAATACGTAGTCGGTCTTCTCAAAATCACAACATCTTTGTCCCGTCCTTAGTCAAAATATTTAATGTTATATAGAAACTGGTTGTTGCGGTAGTGGCTCAACTGGTGGCAAAGCGACGGCATGGTGGTTTGGGAAATGCAATAAAACACACTTCATGATTTTTCTTGTTAGTGTGCAAAATTTAATATTTGGTGGCATTTCAAAATTCATGACAAATTGAACATTTTTTGGTAATAGCTGATTTGTGTAAAATATGAATATTTAAAGATGAGATATGGACAGAAAAAACACAAATTGTAAAATGACTGTTGTCAGTCTAATGGTTAACAGGTATATTGCAATGTTTAATTCGATTGCAAACATTTAGATGTATGGACTTGTATTGTTGCTGATAAGGCACATAACCGTTATTATTACATAAAAATTCATTAAAGCAATTGCAGTACTTCTTAACAAAAGTTTTATGGAAGATTTTTTAACGTTCTAGCAAACAGAAGGATTTATGCACGCGTAGGTTTAATTACAATGTATTAAAAAGGTATTTCAAGCATTTGACACTTAAATACAAAATTAAATGAAGAAAGTAGGTATGACCACTTACTAGAGTTTCATAAATTAACAAATGTATGCATGATGTATAAGATCTCCGAATTCTAGCCTCATTATTATTAGCCAAAGATAAAATCAGAATGACGTATCTGTATCATCTGAATAATTTGAGTACTTACTTTTATACATTATTCACTAGAGTGTTATACACGTGTTTCAAATCTAGTCTTTTTATAGATACAGCCAAGAAATTGAGTTCATCCGTTTTATAACTGCAACTACTCTGAAAAAGTTTGCAAGGAATGAGGGGAAACTGCGATAAAATAGCACAAAAATCGTCAGTACCGTTTTCTTTGTTGTTGTATCATGGCTCGCTGATTTTTAAAACGTCCAACAAACTGCCTAATATCGCTTCAGGGACGGGACTATAAAAATACCCATATGTTACCAGACAAATATGTAGGTAGGCATTTTTATGCAAGTACCGTATACAAAATGGTAGAGTGCATGGTTCGTTTCATTTTAAAAGCAAAGAGAACTTTGAATTTGGTAGCACTAAAAACAAGCTCTATCAAGAGAACATTTTCAGGACACCTTTCTTCCCATTATATTATCATTGCTGTAATAGCTTGTAATGGTTTTATTTTATTTTCACAAAAGCTAGGAGTCTCTAGTCTGCAATAGTCTGCATGTATCGGTTATTTGAGGTGTGTAGGAGCACTCATTCTGGGAAACTTCTAGAAAGTGGATTCGCATGAGTTGAGTTAATTTGTCTTTTTGGTAAAAGCTTAAATATTCTGAACATGAATAGATACAAATAACATTTTTACATTAATGCTTTTTGCACAGGTCTACTTTTGTCGTTGTTAAATTAAAAGTCAGATTTACGCAATTTTTTTATGTCAGCCAAGAGAGCATAAAACACATTGTTGTGAGATGGCAAATAAGTAATCACAACAATGTGTTTAGATATGATTTAATTATTTTTCTGTTGTATTTTTGAATTATATTAATTTTCACACAGGACATCAAAATGACATGTTACAGGAGATAATAGAAATGGCGTTTGCATGTAATGTAATGAAAAGTGTCTAGGAGTTGGTATTATTGTGTGAAATAAGCTACATGCATCGTTTATGGTGTTAGTTTCAAATGCATTGATGTTGAATATCAAGAATTATTACATCCACCGCGATCTCACGTCCCCTTTAGCTCTCATTAAGGGAGCCTTTTAATACTCACGCAAAGAATCCTGAAGAATATTGCAGGCTCCTCGTCATAAAAAGGAAAAGCAGTTCTACCTTGAATACTACGTGGCCCTTATACTTTATGCTTTAAAAGTTTACTGTAAACGAAGTGACGTAGGTATATATGTTGTTAGCTAGAAGCTATTTTTCATAGATAATAGCCACATGAACTACGATCATGTGATTAGTTTTTTCATACCAAGTTAAGTTCTATTCTTACAATACAAATGTCCAACAGAAGCATTCTTCATTAATTTACGTTTATTCAATCTATTTGAGTAAAGACCTGAGTTAAAAATAAAGTCATAGGATACACGCCTTTTAATTGTAGTATTTAAATGAGGGAATTGATTTAAAGAAACGTATAAGTGTGTGTGCGTATGGTCGTCATCATACGAATACGAATGAATAGACTTATGACTTGTAATATCCTTCATTCAGGGTAATTGGTTTACACATAAACTTAGCACGGTATGCAATATTTTACCATGCAAATAAGGCTTTGTACGAATACACATGTATTTTTGTTAATGTAATTTGTGCTCACAAGAAGTAAAATGAATTACGCGTATTGCTATTTATCTGCTGGCCTGCTTTTGTGTAAAAGTTGGAAGTGACCCTGAGGTACTTTCTTACGTAAATTCATAATACTACGTTTAATGTATCTGTTTCTTGTATTAACATTTTAGTAAGGTCTACAACTTCTCATATTTTGCTTGCAGTGGCAGTCACAGAATTTTTTAAACTCCGGTTTGCCACTTATAAGAGGAATATATCTTTAAAATGTGAGACAGGGCTTTCATACAGTGTCTACAAAATCTTATTCACGTAAAAATAGGTGTATTCCATCCAACATTTTTATAGTAAAGGTGTATGCACAAAATATATCCTAGAATCACGTAAGGGATTACTGAGATAAATATGCGAGCAGTTACATACAAATTAAGTACCGTTAGGATTCGCAGCGTTCTGCACACAGTATTTGATACGGATGGTGTACTATGTTAGTGCATTCTTTCTTTTGCTTAATACAATACACAAATAAGATGCATGACAAGTGCATATGCAAGATGTACGTAATGTTTCGTATGTTGTGTTTTTGGCTTTACACATGCTTTGTCGAAAGAAAAACAAGACAACGCTTTCAAGGTAACTTGAAGTTTTGCCATCGTCTACTACCTACCATCGAGGCATGATTTTCGTATAAGTGAAATCAAGTGTTTTTTTTAGCAAAAAGGCTGGCTTAGCATTATTTTGAGAAGTTAGCGTATGAAAATCATATATCTGGTGTTGCTTACAATATTGAGAATTCTTTAATAGTTACTATAACTTATGGAATATTTTACCTACATACCTTTTAGTTATGGAATGAATGAACTGAATAGATGGCAAGCGATTTCCGGAACCTTGTTAAAAAATATTTGTAACTTTGCACGCATGAAATTGTCTGACTACATGAAAATGTTTTTTTTCTAAAAATCTATTAAAAAATATCTGCTTAATTCAATTAAACTAGCGGAATCGGATAACTTTAACTCTTCAACACATACAAATTGATATATTGTATGTTTGTTTTAGCCGAATTCCGGGAGTTCATGATGCATATTTTTCCTTCCATTCTAGCAATAGTATTGTCCTTGCTTCGGTTCAGAGATTTCTTCAAACTGAGAAAGCTGACAGACATCAGACATCTATATATTCAGTATGATACAACGTATGTACCCAGTCGTGGCCGTAGGATTAGTCAAGGCAAAATTATGTAATTGAAACATGTCTATGTTTCTTTCGTCTCACTTCAGCTAAAAATAGATTATATCAGGTTGCAGTTTCTTCGCAGTCTGCTATAGAAATCGTTAAAAGTTTTCACCCATGGTTCATTGATGTTTGCCAAAATTATAAGATTTTTAAGCAGCTCTTTTGGTTTTTAAATTTTGACTTCCTGGACTTTCATTCCTTCATCCTGTCTACCATTATTGCGATCCAACTGCAGTGCAAAACTTGCCACACAAAGTAAAAGGAAATTGGTTTATAGATATAGGAAGGAAGTATGCAGAATGTATATGTACATTATGGCCCATCAGTTTGAAATTAATATAGGAACAAGTACTTACATATTTTGTTCAAAATATGTACAGGGGAAATGATAAAGAATTTGAACATAGTCCTACCTCAAATCAACTTTATGTAAAAGGAAGGAAACGCTGATATTATAGCGTGAGGTTTCAAATCCTTATTGTTGAATATCATGAACCTTTATGTGTTTTCGAATTGCTCAGTTTATACATGTTGCAATGGTTGATAGAGGTAAATTCATAATAATGGATTCGATGACGCGAAAGAGAAAGTAGGAAGCAAAGGAGAAGCAAAATATTAAGATCCATTGTTCAATTAGTGTGCAAAGTTTGGACAAACGCGTCATCTGTACCAGTATCCAAAGAACTATTCACGTTTTTAGTGCCTTAGTTTACTTATACTCTCTTGTTCTTCACTTAAATATTGCATGCATGTACCTTTGCGCTTTATGCAGGCTTAAGGCTGACGATTATTGCTGCAATGTAAAATAGTAATAATAATCGCAAAAAAATTCAAAGAGATTTCGTTCCCAAGTTCGTTATGGCGCACGGCTTCTTTAAAGATTTCAACATTAAACTATGAGGATCTAATACACCTGTGTTCTACTTTATATATCTCTTTTCTTCATAAAGAATACCTTGTATCTTTGCTTTATTTGTATGTTGTAGGTAACTGTTATTTTTCCCAAGTTCTCACAGCATCTATCTTACCTTCAATCTAGTCAGTTATATATATCAAAGCTATGAGAAAATCATATAGGTATACTAAAAATTACTCACATGTAAACCTTTTCGTTAAAAACTTATCAGACTTACGCACGACACTACATTTTCCCATCTCAAACGATTTTATGGTTTATACTGCTATGTATGTATGTGTTGAGGTGAGGTACTTTCAATACCACAACGGTTACATTATTGCGTGTGTTGTGAAAAAGCCTATAGGCATGTCTATAAAATCACCTCTCTCCTTTTAAGAAGATGATGTTGAAAATTTTACTGCATTATAATATTATTTTTTTTTGATTCAGCCAGTCAACACTGAATGGAATCGTCTCAAAGCACTGTCTATACTCTTTAATGACTTTTGCTCATGCTTTTTCTTAGAGTAGCTATATAGTACTTGTACTATCATTGATGCCATTGTAATTGTGGTGTTGTTGTTGTGGTGGATAGGTAAGGATTTTACACCACGCTTGATGTACTACGCATTATTTGAAGTAAACAATAGTCGAGTCGAGTGGTGCGATAGCGTTGTGTGTTAGCTTTTTTTTTTTTTTCTTTTTGCGTTGATATATTTGTTTGAGAAACTACAATAGAGCATTATGATGATGAAGCAGAATGTGTTAGTTTGCATGCCTGCATGCATGCACGTATACTCTTCCCTTGGTTTGATTTGAGTTCTTTTCGCAAAAAAGGTTGCTTTATTGAGATAATGTATAGGGCTTCCTTTTGCAACATTCCCTCTTGATATCCTGACCTGATTTCTCCTATTTTGCTACGGGCTGGGTTGCATTGCATGTTCAACGTTTTTTTTTGTACATTGAATTTCTTTGAAATTTGGAGAAATTTTCTCTTGTTTTTGTAAAATTGTGAACACGAAGGAGAAATGAAGTACAATGGCTGAGGTATTCATGAAAAAAGTATCAATCCCCTCCTTTCATCATCACTCATCACCGACATCTGTCTGTTGAACGCGTAGTTTTTAAAAAACTAAAATACAAAGTAGGTATGAATTAACTTTTCTGAAGACCTACGTTTAAAAAAATTACCTATGAGCGGTGCTTAATAGAATTGTCCTATTAAGCACATTTTTAAGCAAAAAAGAAACCAACACAGTTCATGAAATCTGTCAACACAAAGCAAGGGAAAATGTACTTTGCAATCATAAAATGTAATCCCAATCCCTGAAATTGAGCGATGTTCAATTTTTCTTAAAACCTTAATTGTCCCCTCATTTTCAATGAATTAATGGTAATGGTATTTACGTGATATGCATGCAGCATGGTAGAATCTTTAAAAACCGTTTCTACAAAGTTATCTATTAACAAATGAAATGTATCTAAGCAAGGCATTTTATAAGCAATGAAATAGAATTTTACTGGAGACAAGAGATGTAAGGTTTGACAACTTTGACCCACAGATCTGCTGCTGCTTAATTTCATGCATATTGCAGGAATTCCAATGTATGTAGCTCGGTGTTATCTAAAATAAAAAATGATTGGTCATTGCTTCGTTATTACTACTTGGTTTGACTTTTGGTCGTAACTAAATGAATTTATCATTAGGATTATGATGGATGAGTAAAACCTGTTGTAAAAGAATGCCTACACTGCATTGATTACTTATGATAAACTTATGCACAGTCAAAAGTGATGTCAAATGCATATTAGTTTGAATAAGATAGTGACTGAAGTTGCATGTAAATCATATAAATTCTAATTCCATGTTTGCCAGGATTCACAAGTAAAAAAGCTGTGGTGATAAGCCCGGTGAGGTCAGTAAAAGTCTAAAAGATAAGACGGTTTAATTAACTTTAAACGTATCTACACTATACACTTTAGGCAAAGAAAGTATTTGCAGAGGCTCACTTCGGTTACAGAGAGTTCAGCTAACATTACATATTATTGTGAAAGTTGTCAGATATCCGGTTTCCATTAAACTAGTTAAATTACAAAAAAAACACAATTACATCATATCTGACGGTAAACTGACTAATATATATAGTATATAATTTATATACTTGAGCTGTACTGTTCGATTGCTTTAATTGTAATTAATTCTATCAATTTCAGCATACGGGAAGGTGTTTCTAGTCCGGAAAGTTGGAGGTCATGATCACAAGAAGCTTTATGCAATGAAGGTGCTCAAAAAGGCAGCTATAATTCAGAAGAAAAAGACAACGGAACATACTAAAACGGAAAGACAAGTTCTGGAAGCAGTCCGTCAGTCACCCTTTCTGGTCACGTTACACTATGCTTTTCAAACGGATGCTAAACTTCATCTCATTCTTGGTAAGTAAACAAAACTTTTCTAAACAAATCAGAGTATAGAGGACCTTTAAAACGCTTACGCATTGGCGATATTTATTTTGCTTATTCCTGCCCGTAATACGATATACTAATTCTCGCATATAAACGCTTGTACAGTTGTTTAAAAATATTTTTGGAAGTACGTAATTAATTGTAATTCTACAAACATGACCCAAACGTGTGGTTTTACTTGGTAATGTATTTACAAGGAAAACTATAAGCTAATTATCTCTTTCTCTACAACCTTCTTCCGTGAATGGTCATGACTGGACATTTGCTTTATATACTTTTTCATCTCTGTTCTGGTACATGCTTCTCGGTAATGAGTAAAAGACAATTTTTGTAGTATATATATATTTTTACATAATAGCATAAACAGATATGCCAAATAAATGCATGAAATCGACATCATATTACAGTGCTGACCTCTTGGCTGTCATTTGTCATGAAAATCAGGTAGATTAATCATAATAATCGAACAGCAATGTGTGTTTAAATGCCTACTATCATTAATAAATCTTAAACTTTTAAAGCACTGAGCTGAGATAGCGGTCAAAGATTTAATAACGTTCAGTTGTGTAACAAGGTTATTTCCAGCTCTGACAATACAAATTTTCACATCATTGATACTTCACTTAAAAACATGTACTGATCTGTATATAATTTATTTGGATAGTTTTGATCGATCTTAGAGATATCATTTAAAAAAGACTTACAAATGCATGCATACATACAATCGACCAACAATAGTATGATGGGAGAGATTGAATGTGTAATTGCTTCTGTTACTGATGCATAGTCACGCTACAAAATGTTGTGCGAGGTGGAGGTGGAGATAACGCAAAGAACCATTACCGAACCTATTATCATAATAATAATAATAATAATCATGTTATTGTTATGGGCCAAGAGAACCGAGTCAACGTATTTATTCCTTCATAACTTAATATTAAAAAGGCACTTAGGCAGTCATAAAGCTTATGCTGGATGGCTACGAATTACGATGTACCTTTAGTATGTACAAAGTCAACTGTGATTGTGGTAGAAGAAAGATGAAAGATACTGGCATGCCATGCGATAGGATGTTTTTTGTTATTGTTATTCATAAGCATTGGAGTTTTATGAGTAGCTGAGTTAATATTACTATTATTGTCAATTTCCAAATCATGTTGGTATGTCAGGTGAAAATGTTTTTACGTATTTTTACTGTACATGCCTGTATCATGTGTAATATTCTTGTGTGCTGCACTTACCATTTGTTTCTGAGCGTATGCGTAGGGTCGTGTAGTCATGAATCTTGTAGCTATAAACTTCATGATGTTGTTGATGATGATGTTTAACTTGATCTATGTCAAGGATTTTTCATAGATTGTGAAACGAGAATGAATGTGATGAAGACTCAGACTCGGTCTTTTCTGTCGCAAAGACTTTTTTCTAAATTAAAATCGTTTTTGTTGATTTTAAGATTATCATTCCATATTATTTTAGTTGGGAAGATATGAGGCAATATTATTGTAGTCTGTTAGACAGACCTGTTCCCCTCAAGCACATGATATGATCAATCGAAACGAGGTTAAAAGAATCTGCCTGGTTTCTTGTATAATATTATTATGATGAAGTTGAAAATCAAGTATATGCCGGTGTCGGTAATCAAGTATATTAGACAAAAGTACTTTCAATTTTTACAAACAGTTACGCATATTGTTAAGGAAGTCATTTTTGATGCGTTTATATGTAGCTTTCTTTCAACAATGTTTGGTTACTTAAAGACATGAATCAGATATTTGAGCCCGTGAACGCTGGAGTTTTTTTCATCAATGAGAATTACATAGTATTACACTTTCTCTCTGAGTATTATTCAGCATAATTTAGAAAAGTTTCCCAAACAATGATCTATAAAGTGTAGTCACAAATTAATATTTTGCCATATACATATAATGCTAAGGGTTGTATTGGCAAGTTATCGGGAGACT
This sequence comes from Willowsia buskii, assembly GCA_034700685.1. NCBI lineage: Eukaryota > Metazoa > Arthropoda > Collembola > Entomobryomorpha > Entomobryidae > Willowsia > Willowsia buskii. Next base: position 56,677 of record JAQIXW010000043.1, on the reverse strand, counting down.
TTATATTGTTTGGCGATTGTAAATCAATGTTATAGCGTCTCATTTCGTCTTCAGCTAACAAGTGGATTGATTCTTCATTCCCCCACCGTCAAACCGAAACTTCATGAAGTCGAATGAAGACATGCTTTTAAAACAATTTAAGTTTTTTAAGTCGTTAATAAATGATGACGGCAGTAGCATTGAAACCTTAATCTGAAATCTTAATCCAATATTTTATTTACTGAATTATGCCAGTAAATCGAAACATACATACATCTGCACATTTATGCTAGTACAAAACAGAAGCACCACTTTGTATACCGAAATTTGGATAGACACTATTATAAGAAAAGATAGCATATAACATTGTATTGCAGAACTATAAAAACAGAAGTGCAAGCAATTTGGCCTTAGGAATACCGTGCCAAAGTATAGTGGCAGCAATAGCAGCAGCTAGTAAAGTAGGGCATTAGTTAAATAGGCCATATCGATCGGAAGAGTATGGAGTAGAATAAGAAAAATACAGTATTATATAGTGATAGCACTGGTGGCGGTAGTATATAGTGCTGGTAGTTGGTGGATGACTTTGTTGTTGAAGGATACTTTCAGCGTAACAACTGTGTCGGATCTTACTACACAAATACACTGTACTACATTATTGCATGCCAAGTGGTATCAGACAGTCCGAATTTTTTCGGGCATAATAAAACATGAATTTTCCTTTCGATTATTACCGATGTTCGTTAAATCTAAAGTGGCAAATAATGAAATAGGCATTTGCTTTTCGTTCCTATTCGATCCGTCAGAAACTCTAGTTTGAATGTAATCGGATGGATGGTTACATATTGTAGGAATATGCATGCATTTTCAGAGACATACTTGGTGTCTTTAGTACTGCTAGACTGCTGCTACCACTTGGTGGATAACTTTTTATTTCACCATCAAAGCCAAAACACCTTCAAGGTCAAGCTCACAAACTCCAAGCTGTTTGATTGCTCACTCCAACCTCATATAGAAGCCGTCTGAATGCATAATCGTAATCGTATTCTTTTCGTATTCAATACATTTCATATTCGATAGTTTTATGAATATGAGTGATAGGGGAAACAGGGGATTCGAAGTCTTTTCACTAGAGAAGAAGAGTTTCTCTCCTTTCACAACAACTGTAGAAACTTATTCAAAAGTTTCTCGCAGTTTGCGTGTGGTGCGAATGGACTGGAGTGTGCTCTATCGTTGATGCATGTATGTTATACCATACCAGCCAACACAAATATTTTATGCTTATTAAAAAGAAACGTTGTAACCTAATGCTAACGCGTGATGTCAGTGACTACTGTAGCAAAACCATTACGTATGTTATGCGGACATCCGTTATGAGCACGTGCGGTAAAACAGGAGAACGTTTTTTGACAATGACTTCGATAATGATGATCTGATGAGTATTGAAAGGAAAACATTGATCCCGAATCGCCACATAATGTTCTCTCTTTCCAAAATATTTTCCCTTCTTACACTACAAACACGCATGGTATTAACATAATACTTCAATTTACATGTTATTAACCTTTATTTTCTAGAGAAAATAACATTGGTTTTAGTTGTATGATGGTGTATATAACATTTAGGAGATTAGCTCGCGTCCGTCGTTTTCTGTCTCCGTTAATTTTAAGATAGTTGCTCTTGAATACTTACAAGTTATGAGTAAAGAAAACGGAATTTTATGCAGCTTCAAGCTGAGTTGACCTATTTATGTATTGTTATGACTTTGGAGCGGTTTTCTGATAAATAATTTATAACGCAATGATCTATCTTTTTAAGTAAAGTTCGCCGCTTTAACAGTTATTTATGTTGTCTGATATGATGCGTATGAAAATATAAAAGTTGTTAGTATAGTGAAGGTGCTACCATCAATGAAAATGAGGATTTTTTTGCTCATTTATGTATATAGAATAATATTTCCTTGGAATGAAATCGTGTTTACATTGCAGTGATAAAAAGTATCTTTCCTAGAATCTGATTTTTCTGTTGTACCTAACACAATGCCTATCTTTCTCTTCGAACTGGATGACAATCCCTGGAATTGTGAAGCGACGCGTACGCGTGGGTGCAGTACTGCAAGGTTGGTGAAAGCCATACCAGCTTGCTTTGAGATGAAATTCCAGTTAAATGTTTAGGCATATGATGTTCCATTGCTTGCAAAACTTGTTTGCTTGCTGCAGGTGTGAGCATTGCGAATTGCAATACTAGGAAGGTTTCAATTTCAATAGAAAAAAATCCCGTGAACTCTGTTGCTCCTTTAAACATGCAAATATCGAATTCGAGATACCCAGTTTCAAAACAAATAGTTTAATCACCTTTTCTATTCTAGAAATCGAAAATAAGCAATCCAGTGAAGAAGGAAACTGTCGTACCTATGATTTTTAAGTATGCATGTTACAATGTACAGTTGTGTTTTATTTTTATGTGGTCTTGATTTCCGCAATAATGTATCTACATTAATGCTTTCTTTTGAGTATCTGAAGGCATGACATTGTGAGCTAATAAAAAATCACTATGAAATTTTTATTTCTAAATTGGAAATGTTATCATTTTGAAACAACCATTAGAAAATCACGTCATCACTAAATAGAAAAATGTGGTTAAAGTTTTAAAAAAAAGTGTTTTAGCCAACAGCTTCAACAGGCTTCAGAGATAGTGCACTCTCTCTCTCTCTACCTACAAAAGTTGGATCATACAGTATTGGTAACAGTGGCATACATTTTTTTACAATATGTGTCAGTAGGTTATGGACAAAGTTATGTATGAAGTTGAGTAATATAAGTTGTGCTTGTTCTACACACACGAGACGAATAAGCGGAGCATACAAGCGCATCATAAGAACTTGATTATGCACTAACTGAACTGTTTCTCTGAACATACAAGCTGGTGTAAATGCAGATGCACTAGTGGATACAATGATGGCGTATTGTAGTACTAACAACTTGCGAAGGAGTTGTATATTAGTGGTATGTTATTAGAAATGATCATCATCATACTATGCGATGATAAGGCCACTTGTGTATCCATTTTGCTTATGCCTATTTGATGTGGTGGTTGTGAGGGAATAAACAAGTTAGCACCTTACACTACTATGAGCTGTTCTTAACCATCTCCGCAGTTCTCGCGTTAAAGAAGCATAACAAAATATTATTACTTTAATGTAGGTAGGTAATATTAATATGCATGATAGTGATATATTATTTAAGTACAGAATCATTAACTTGCTTCCTTCTTTGGTGGATCTATGTACATCTACGATAATAAACTGATGTACTATTCAAAATATTTTTGCAAATAGTGTTCTTGAGTCAAAAACATTTAATGTATTTGTGCCCATCCTCGCAGCATTATTCTCGCTTCCATCGCATCACATACTATGCAGTTGTTTGTTGTTGCGATCTAAGAAATAGCATACGTATATACCTACTTACTTTCTTTGATTTTGTTTGCATAGTTGTTGTTATTGTTCTTGTTGAAGTATTCAGTCTAGCTAACAAATGCATTTTACCAAACAAACTACGTACCTATGCTTATAGTGCTTCGCCAACTATAACGTGTCATCATGCTACAATGACGATAGTTTGAAATTTTTTTGTTCATTTATGCGAGACACGGATCGAATCTGTACATCTAGACTCTCATCTCATCTATACATGTTTATGAGTAAAGGAGCGTACCATAGTACCATGCAAAAGTATTCTCTAAGTCATTTGAAAGGAGTTGGAGATATCATTGTGGCTGTACTATTGACGATGATACTACTGATACATGTGGAGAAGAGTTATAATAACTTCAGTGCATAAACGACTGGTTAAAAAAAACATATGATGGGAACAGTGATGGAGTAGGAGGGATTTATTGACGCATAAGATGATGATTGCCATTTGTTGTGGACAAAAACGTTGCCAAACACGTTACCTTGATTGTTACTCTCTCATTTTCATTATTTGCATGAGTACACAGTATACACACACAGCAAACGCCTATTCCGTATAATATTTACTGTGATTTTGTGTTTTAATAAAATTCCCCAAAAAACAACTAACTATAGGAATGCTAACGCTAGTTGGGTTGCACCGCGGTTGTTGGAAGCTCGAGAAACTGCGATAAAAAGCTCATCTACTTGCAATTTTCGCTTTGTCCAAAACAATCAAATGCGTTATGCGTGGATAATATTGCTTACTTCTTTTGTACTATCTCTTGCTGTCAATTATGAATTATTGGCTTTGGGTTCCATTACGGGTTTGAAAGCTTTATTTTGCACGCTCTACAAGCTCATCTCACGATACAACTTTCAGCCACGTTCGTGTAAGTTAGAAATTAATCATATTTTCGATGTGCAATAAGACTACAAAAATGGCGATGAAAACACGAATCGTCAATGCATTACACTTGTTTGCTACCACTGCTTGAAAACAAGTTCCATGAGCTGTAAAAATACAGAAGAACAGTCTTGTGATTAGGCGTATATCAATAGCATTTGCTGACTCCATCATCATTATAATATATATGCCTTTTGTGTTTACGCTTGACCTCCATTCCTATATCCATCTCTAAAATGCGTGTCAGTAAATGTGACAATGACAATAATAGTAGAACTTGGTTGTTGTAGTTTTCCATTATCAGCTTTGTTCACTGCCTGTGTACTCTTGCATTTACTGCTGTTTCAACAAGCAGCCATGAAAGTACCTTTTTTAGGCTGCTAATATTTTGCACATTACGCCATTACTGTAATAGTGGTTTTGTTGCGTTATTTTGGAATTATATAGCATTATTGGGTTGATCTTGAAAGCAAACAAACGATCATTTTTACTTTCTTTCCTGGCTCAAGCGTCCCTTTGTTCTAAATGATTATAGCAAGTATCACTTTCAATTCAGCTTATAAGCATTGTAAATTTTCATCAAATCATAATAAATATAAATATATATGTGTATTTTCATGGTTAATCGTTTACCTTGATAGAGCCAGCAGGATCCTTTAATAATAGTATTTGCAGAACTCTGTAATAGTTTTGGATTTTACGTGTGGGTTGACATTGACTTGGCATGAAATACAACGTTTTTGGGCATGTCTACAAGGTATATTGTGTATGGGAATTTTACAGGAGTGAATCATTTTCATGCATACTTTAATAACGTGAAGTACTTGATACAGGATGCGATCGTAAGACGGATTCTCTGATTTTCCTCGATACCTACGCACACAACATAGTATTATTATTTTAATACATTTTTTTGCGTTGCTCTTAAGAAACCCCAAAGATACTACTTCTTTGTAGATGCACATAAGTTAGTATACTCAAGCATCATGTCTACAGCATCAACCGTGGCATTTGGCATTTAAAAGATGACATCCACATATATTCATTCATATCGTACTGTATATATGGTAAACATCAAGGATGTCTCAGTGTCTGGTTAGGCAAACACAGCTCAAATACAAATTGGCAGGTGTACTAGTACTAAACAAAACGTAAATGTCATCTTAGGCTGTGAAGTAGCTTAGCATGGAATTTTTTTCAAAGAGCAGGGTTGCATGAAGGCTATTTTTTGCGTTATCTATTTACAAACATAAATATTACTCGCTGTGGGACTATAATCAAAGCAAAAGATGTCATCTTTTTTAACAGGAAATATGTTTGTGAGGATATTTAATTCTTATTAAGGGATGATGGATATTTTATTGTTGTAACTGTTGTTAGAGAAGAATAAGGATGTACACAAAGTTTAGTTTATTTCATATGTCAGGGCTAAATGAATCATTACACTATTTGGAAAATATTATTTACTTTAATCAATAAGTAGTAATGAGTGATAAAGAAATGCAATAAAAGTATACAAAGTGATATGTAAGGATTTATTGTAGCTTTTGTATATATATCCTTAAAAACAATACGAAACGACTCTAAAGAAATTAGTCGCTATAAATTTATTAGAAAAGTTTATGTGTGTAAAATATAATGGCTATTTCCTCAAAACTCTGTATTTGACAGTCATGATAAAAGCATAGGGAAAAGCAGCTGAGTTGAATTGGCACACACAAATAGAGCACCACTGACTTAGACTTAACCATATATATAAGAAGTGAATTCATTATTCCGCAGATGATATTGGTTCTCTTTCTTCTGCTAGACATGCTTGCAGCCGCCACGAAAATCCTAGAAGTAGGGCAAGGTTTCAAGGAATCGTTTATCCAGTGTAACATGAAGGAATAAAGTCTTTGTTCACAAGTAAAGGATTCTTTCACCTGCAACACTGTGAGATAGAAAATGCTATTTTCCCTTTCATATGAACGCTCATGTGCCCATCTTGTGCACAACAGCATAAGTGCGGAAAACTTGAGGTAAAACATTGATAAACTTTCTGAAAGAGAATGCTCTTATGCTTCTTTTCCAAGTAGTCGTCTCTTTTCTCACTTATCGTGTTTGCTCAAAAATGTTGAGTGAACGTAGTGAATTCCAGCAAACCAAAGTTACATGTAAAGTTGATATACAAATTCTTCGAACTCGGAACGGGTTTCCAGAACTGCAAAGTGAGATTGGCAATAATGTAGCGTACTACAAGCATGTCGTATATATTTCTTCGTTTTGACTGAATGGATACTGGACAAGTACATACAGTCAAGACTAAAGACAAACCAAGCAAAAACACTCGTATGTTTGCTTGCGTGCCAGTTCATAGTCAAAGTCAGCTCTGCATGTTTCTGGCTTACTTTGGTATTTGGCATGTGTATGGATAGATTCCATTCACGCAAAGCTATACGCTCTTCTCTTTTCTACTGAAATGAACGAGAAAGTTCTTAGAAACTCTGGTTTCATCGGAATCGAGAATAATCTCACAATAGATCCTTGCAGCCTCTGCGCTGCAATTGCGACTGAACTCAAATGGTGATGATAATATGATAGCTTTTTATTATATTTGGGTGTTATTTTGTATAGATTGTAGATGTCCATAATATTTAGTCGTATACAATGGGAATAGCAGGTCGCCCTTGAGATTTGGATAAAGACTGCAGTTCGTGAAGGGAAAAATTGTAAATGCATTTATGCTGTTATATTGAAAGTTGATCAAAGTTTACCTTAAGGAAAGACTGACTCGTTAGCTACGAAAAGAAAAATTACTTTTGCACCTATGAAGAAGTAGCTCCAAGTGTATTAGTGATGGTAAATATTTGATTAACTTTCAATGCCCAAATGAAATGAACAACAGGAGTTTACATCGGGGAGCATGTCATGTTTACAACATGGAGTAAAATTCAGGGACAACTAAAAGTTGTGGGAGCTAAAATTATAGCTACCTGCAAGCCACATTCATTTTATACGGTAGTTTAGTACTATAATAGTTTCACGTATAAATATGTCTATTGTTTGCAGGTAGAACAAAGCACTAGTTTTAAATAGCGCACAATATGTAGTAAACTGTTCCCTCACATTTAGTAAGTTAGGAAAATAATCGGCTCGGCTGTCTTTGAATAGAACATCGAGTAAACCCAAACATCGATAGGGATACAGCAAGGCATACTGTAGGATTATTCTGTGTGGGCTTTTCATTAGTGACAGTGAAATTCCATATAGACATGTGATCGTTGAGCGGATTTACCTCATGCACGTGAGTGAAAACAGTTGACACACGTGTCGGGAGACATGTAAGAGAAAATATGCTCATTGAGCGTGCGTAAGTATAGTACCTATCTATGTATGCGAAAAACTTGAGGAGATATGTAGTTGCATTGCCATTGAATTATGCCAGCAGTGAAAACCATTGGTTTTTTGGTTTTGGACAGCATTATGCATGTAAAATGACTAGCCGTTGATTAGAACTGCATAAAATACAAAAGGGACATAGAAAAGAAAACCAAACGTAAACCGTAATTAAAATGTATCTGATATAATTATTCTCGTATTGTCCTTTGTACTTTTATGCAACTTTTATACTATGCTTCCTGAAACATATACATGCCTACATAGATAATATTGAAAAGTATCGTTTACTTAGAATATTGTCGATCATTAAGAAAACATAAAAATATATGTTAGTGAGAACTGTCAGATATCAACATTCCTAATATGTGCATTTTTACAAGTATTTTCAAAATAAATAGTTGATAGATAGTTGTACACATGAATAGCAATATAAGCTTCACAGTGTTTTCCTTTTAAGCTACCCATTGCCTCTCTTCGTACATGTGCGTGTCGCTTGATCACGTTTATCATTTTATATGGCGCATATTGCTCGTCCTCCCTCACGATGCTTCCTTCATATTTAGTTCTTTAAATACGCCAACTCTTCTTCAGTTTTTTAGCCTTGTCCAATTTTATTCATCACATGTTTGAGCTGTCCCATGATTAATGCTTGATACCATGCCACATGCCCAGTATTTTCTGATAAGAATGACATGATGCTTGCAGGAGCAGCACAAAGTAAAGAGCTTTCCTTGCCTGAATGGCTGAATGGTTTTGCAGTGATTCTTCTCGCACTGAAACGTGTTGTACGAAACGTATGAATGCTCTACGAACGACGGATCTTTTAGTAGGGAAAGATGTGTTCTATGTATACAAAATGCTGGTTGGGTAGTAGTGGATATAGACATCGGAAAAGAGCAACAGATTTTGTGTAGCACGTAGTTTGCCAAACGGGAAAATAATGCTTCGTATATCCAATATACCATATAATATATATGTTTACAAGATTCTATGTACCTATTGCACGTATTTTAATGCATTCCGCGTACAGTGAAACGTTGCGAACAAAAACGTATATGCCATTAGTGACCTACTTTTGGTCTCAGTAGAATTTGATTTGCGTTATGGGATGAGTATTGTGTGTGTGTCTAATACGAATTTCGCAAGTGTGAAGGGCTAGCAGGAGTTATAAGATAGTGACTGGTTTCGAAAACTACAATGATATTTTGATGCGTAATGTCTACTTTGTTGTGGATGCGTACGCTGCCTACAAAAAAAGATGATTTCATTGCATTGTATTAATAAAATGATAAGGATAATAATAGTTATGATGATGACAATCAAAATGAGCCAAAGAATGGTGATAATATTGCAGTGGCTTGCTTATAAATGATATTCTTTGTAAGTCTGCACCTGTAGTGGTAATTGTACTTTGGAAGACTAACCAACCACTAACAGGATGTCATTTTAAGTATGGTAGCATTTTAGCTGGCGTCTCTTTCCATCCACCAATTTGACAATTGTGGGATAAGAGTTTTTTTCCTATCTCAAATTCTCCCTGGCTTCAGTTTCCTGACTCCACATTCGCACTACTTATTGGTTTCGAAGGCATGTAAAAGCGTAATGAGTGATTGCTTGCTTTTATCGAGGATGAGTTTTCATAAATGGTAAAATGGTGCAGAAAGCACTTAAAGAGAAAAATAGGAAGATTCTGTTTTGATTTGTTGTTAGGTTGTCCGTTACAAATAGTCAAATAACCGGTTTTAATGGAATTCTGCGACCTACTTATTTATTTATCCTGTGTGGAAAGCAACTGTGTTGTACAACTGCCATATAATCTTCAAGTAACTTTAGCAAAATAAAAGACATCAACAAACTGTTTCATTTAAATGACTTATGGCTTTCATTATTCTTAAAAGTGTAAACAAGCCACGAAAGTTAAGGCATGGTTATATGTGGAATAAAACCCAGAACGAAGACAATTTAATTAGCAAATTGATAACAACAAATATGCACTTGATAGATATGTCTGCAAGATGTCTTGACTCATGTATGTGAATTGTTTTAGTATATCAGTGTATTTGCATGGGCCTTGTGAATTATGACATGGCTGAAGAGGCATTACGGTCAGGTACTTACCTATATATTATGTTTGGTAATAAGGTAACGAAAGAGCAACCAGTCATATAATAGTGCATGTACGTAATATATGTGTAAGAATAATAATCTCTGGCCAGTTATAATACTGTACAAGGTATTATTCCACTGACCTAATTTTTTATGTAGACTTATCTTGATTTTTTAACTTACTTTTCTTCCCTTTTATTTTCTTTGCCTGTTGTTTCTTGGCTAGTTCATGTGTACGTTCCTGTGAAAAATGGTACAAGATATCAGCACCCTTTGAATGCATGCTAGACATACATGCTTGCTCCGAGTGAAGAAGCATTGTTTTTACAAAGAAATGAAATGTTATACATAAATGCTTATGCAATCATCCAGGTTGACTACATGGTGCTCATTATTAGGATGAAGCTAGCGTGAAGATGTACTTGGTGTAAAGTTAAACCAAAGTAATGTCAACACTAACCTTGCATTTTAAATTTTTATAATACTTATCTGTTTGCTCGACATTTTTATTGTAAAACCATCTAAACATCATCACGTGCTTTTGAGAGTGAAAGACAAATGCCATACCTGGCTGTCTGGTCTGTCTACATTTTTTTTTGCAGTAAACCCAACAGATATTCATGAAAAGTAGGTGTATTGTGTATTAGTGGATTAACTAAAAACGAATCATGCTTTGATATTTTTATCTGAGTAATATGCTAGTTTGATACTTGCAATGCACATTGCACACATCAAAAAGCAATACGTTGGACAGTATGCACTGTTCGGCGGAAGCCTTTTGTGACCTCACGTTGCAATTATAGCTGTAACGTCAAGCGAGTATAATTGTAATTTTGTTTTACGTGTCACCTCGGCTTTCGTTTGTCCAAGTTTTTTATAGCTTAGATATATGATCATTTTTATTCACCCCTAATATTAATGCCATTGATATGCACCTAAGGTTAATAATATACTGTCTACAGTTTGTTATTAATAGCCTTCGGAATTTTGATAGTAATTACAGTTGAATCAAACTATTTTTATGTACAAATAATCGATCTCGGTAACTTTCACTTTATGCAATAATAGCTATAAAAAACAATGAGATTTATTGTTAGATAATTGTTGGTTTTTGTTTCTGTTTAGCGAATAAAATAAAAGTGCAAAATATATTGTGAGCAGTAATATTATGTATTATATGTTATATTATTTATCAGTCAGTCACATTCAGTATCAAAATGATTATCATGCTTGGTAGTTGACATTTACCAATGCAACCAGAGATGGAATCATTATCATACTGTCTATACACATATTGAATTATGTGAAGGCAAACATAATATCTGTGCGTCTGATAATGAGTTGACCTGTGTTTTATAGTAGCAAGCAGGTATGTATGTTTAAAAAATATTCACTCAGATGCTCACTTGTTATTTGCGTGTCATGTACATACTTGGTTGCACAACAGTAACGTTATTACTATATCCTAGTTATTTTTGTTTGTCATTGTTGCTATTTTGCCAATGTTTTAACAGATTATCACGTAAACAACAACTATTTACGGCGGCACATTCCTGTTTTTCACACATATCTAGGTATTCAAAATATTCACATCGTGTTGTGCACTATGTGCTGTTCATGTGTACTCGTTTTTATGTTACTCTTTAACGCATGGTCATTTGCATAATGGTCATTATCACCACTGATGCGAGCCATCCTCTTTTGTTATTGCTGTTGCGGTGACCTAATGAACATCGTCGTTTGTGTCAGTGATGGATATTGAAATCAACGGTTTGCCTAGTAAGTAGGTAATAATAGTTGTGGATTTCACTTATGTGTATCATCATCGGCAGCTACATAATTATTACATGGACGGATGGACACATGTTATGTTTTATATATCGGTAAAAGGCACAGGGACATGGTGCTAATTTATGACAGTAGCCGTCAACAATAACTACTGTAATTGAGCAACATAATATGCAATGAACCAGTGTTAGTGCTCTAAAACTGCATGATGCATGAACATCTCAGATTTAACGTTTTAAAACATCCACCTTGATTTGTAAAACAAAAATAGGCGCATATCGCACATCTTTCACGTCGTTTTTAAACTTTTTTTTTACTTACGGTTTACTTAAAGGTATGGTGAATAAAGTTATACTTGGTCATTTTAAAGATGGAAAATTTCATCATAAGACTGTCAATCTCGAGGTTTTTGACATGTTCATCCACTGCAAAGTCCAACCTACAGAGCTTATTTACAGAAAGCTGTTAACCTTTGCCATAAAATAAAAAGCATTAGAAATTGGCAAGCACAAAATAATATGCCGAATTATCAGTATGTGGTTTAAAATTATGCTCATTCTCCGTATTACAGAGTGAGAAAGTAAAATGGCACCCCAATCATTACGTGAGGTGTAGTATGGTGGTGTGTGATTGTCTCTTTTTATAGTCTGTCATTCATCATGCGAGTTCCGCGAATGTGTTTGCAGATCTACATCGTTGCGTTACTTTAATAGAAAGTTGGAATCCTACACGAATAATACTTAAGAAAAAACTGAAAAAAGTACAAAATAATATTCAAACATTATTCTTACGCATCTGATAGACATGTGCATTATATGCATTGCGAAAGAATACGTGAATGTACATACATACGTATTATTACATTGATATTATGCACTTGATTTGAGGCAGAATAAGTACAAATATATACAATATATTTTACGTATTCTGTTATAAGCGCTTCTCTTTAGTTTAACAACCAAAATGCTTCTATAGTCTATAGAGATTCTCTTGTAATTCCAAGAAACCTGACTCCCTGCTGTTGATGGAATAATAAGAATTATTTAGTAGTCTTACCGCAGCCATGAAAGATTCTGACACGGGATAATTGAGCATGATTGGGATCAGTGTATGTATTACTCCTTAGGAACTCAAGGAAGCGAGGGGGAATACCTTACTTTTGCTTATTTTTGTGCGAGTTGTCGATGTACTTTTGCCGAGCTAAGGTGTGTGTGGCACTTAAACTTCATGCTTACTCTATAAGTTATGATTATACTCAAAACGTATAACGTTTTTCGCTATTGTAGCCTAATGAATGTTTGTGAAATACCTGTGTGCTCAGTGGTTACAATCTGGTAGCTACAATGACGTGCTTAATGGGACTATAGTGGTTTTTTTTTGTGAAATGTATGGCAAGAAAGAAAATTTGTTGATGGTGATGACTACATGGGTCTGCATGTGAAAGTTGTAAATGATCGCATAGGAGAGGCAGAAGTGCAACTACATGGCCTACTTTTACGCTTGAGCGTGTACATTAAAATCTATAGCCAAACTGATAGACCCGTTCATTTGTATTCATATACTGTATACATAGTTGAAGACAAATCCTGTGATAGTAAGAACACTGGTACAACACATCACAAGTTACCTCTCTACAATCACTCAAGTTGTAAGAGGTAAGGTTTTATGCTATTATTGCAATAGTGAATGGATGAACGATGATATTGATGCTCACACTTGTCGAAAAAAATCAAAAAGCTTCTTAAATACTTGCATGAAAGTAACATCCAACTGTCTATTTTGTTGTGGAGCTGCATCTTTCAAAGATTTTTGGCACTTGATGATTATGTGGACATGCACGTCAATGGCTGAAGCGTGCAAAGTAAAAAGAAGGAGCATCAAACATGGTTTAGTAGTATCCATTATTCTGTTTGGTTGGAGATTTTTGTAACGAGAATCTGCAATAGTTTGGTTTACCTTTTCTCACATACGTTCACTTCGACAAAATTAAAGATTATGACAATTTTTTAAGAGCAAACAAAACACTCTTTTACAAAGCCGACTGCCTTCTACTTTTGCACTATTTTTATGTTATTGTCAGTTTTGCCAGGCTCAATTTACTTCCGTTACACAAAGAGTCTCTTATGTATGTACCCTTGATTTGATATTTATAGTCGCTGCAGTAAAAGAGAGCGGTATCATCTGTCAATACAGATTATGATTGCATTATTATGTATCTTAAACGATAATGATGTTTTTGGATGCAATTGACATTGTCGCAATCAACTCACAACACTGAGAATATATATGTATCAAGCTATTTTCGTAACTGATTTGTTTCCTTGTATTTGAAGACATTGCATAAATTATGTAAAAATGTAATTGGAGCAGTGTGGATAATGGTACCATTACGCAAAATGCTATTTATCATTGTTTGGTTATATCATGCTGTAATGATCTGGTAACTCTGAGTTTCATTCAGGTGCATTTTGGTATGATTTCAAATATTGCAATTTGGCGAATAGATACCTGAAATTTCTCTGAATCACAAAAAAAGAAGGGATTTTGACTTGTATTTCATAGTAGTATCACAAGTTTGCCTGCGGTGACGCCTCCAAGATACTTTTCCTTTTTTGTCAAAGAGAATTTACGAGACAATTATTTGTACCTTTAGAGTAAAAAAATCCTTTCTACTCCTGCTTAGTTGGCAGCGACAACTATATGTATTTATTGGAAAACGCATGAAAAACACAGGAACTGAACCTGTTTGTTCATACGTTTGCGTAATTACGTGGCTATTTTTGCGTGTCAAAATGACGTGGAAAGAAAGTCAGCAAGTTGCTCTAATAATAATAATAATCAATAATCTAAAGATAGACGAATTACATATGATGTCTAATTTGATCAAGTTATTGTCCTCTGTATACCACAGAGACTTGCCTATGTTCAAATTGTATTTAGATCTTGTAACAAGATCGTAATCGGTGGGTTTTTGGAATTACGCAATTCCTGGGAGAAACGAAATATCTCTGGAATTCCTTTGTATAAATAGGTATTTCGTTAGAGATTTTCTCGGTTTTCTTCAGCTCAACTTTCTCCAGCTGGTGAAGCGTGAGGTTGACTAGGATGATTACGATGATGATGTTAAAAAAGCAGAAAGTTACGCATGGAGCTATAAAGCAACCTATATGTAGTATTTCTTTTATTTACATACTATCCTTTTTATAGCTCTGAATGTTTACTTTTATTGGTGATGCAGTACTTAACTTGAGTCAGCCTCTTGCTGTTTTCTTTTCTTACACACATTATTTTCGTTGCATGGAACTTACGTGGGAAACAGTACGTAGGCGGATAGAGTTAAAACTACTACGTGTTGCACATGACGCGAATTAAGCACAACTAACTTATTTTCTTTCACGGAAAATCTGCCTCGCTTTTTGCAATAGATGTCATATCAAAGCTTTAAACTGTCAAGTTCTAGATTTGCTTCTCCAGGCAAATGACGTCTGTATTTAAAGAGCGTAAAGCACCTTCGACATTCCAACGGTATACCACCTTTATATATAGTTTTGGGCTACCTACGTCTCTAATATGCATGCAGAGAAAGATGTGAAGGTGTCAATTGTTGTCATTTAAACCATAAGTGTATTATTAGACACGTTCGTCAATACCTTTGCAAGAACACGAGACCCGAGTTTTTATGTTGCAAAAGTATAGTGACATTTTAGCTGCATGTGGGAGTGAAATTTCTCACTTTCTGCTCAATAAATAGTATTCTTATATTTATACACCATTGATGTATAAGTATTTAACGGTCTGTCGTCAGTACAGTCAGTAAGCTACCCGAAGAACGTGCGAAATTTCTTTTGCTTGTGTTACTGTAAGATGCTAAATGTACCATGCATTGCCTATAAAGTGGTACAAGAACATGCAAAGGAATGGGAATGAATTCGGTTTGTATGTCATCTACGAGACTTGACCCAATTATCTCTTGTGGCTCTGATGTAGCAGCAAATTTGTTACCGAGTCAAGAGCGAAGTGTTACAGAAATAGTTAATCTAGTTTTTATGGGGGAGTAGGAAAGTTGGCAATAAATAAAATACAACAACGAAGAAGACAAGACGGAAGGCTATAGGGTTTTGCTTGCACATCTACGACGTGCATTCCCTGGGTCTTATGTCTGTCTTCTATCTCTTTGTCACAAGATAATGGAATTAGTCCAGCTACTCAAGTTCCTGTTTGGAGCAGGATTATTAGTGTTAAGAATTTGTAACATTGTCTTTGCATCACATGAAGATGATTTTTATTCTCTAGTAGTGGCTGACAAAGAATAATTTTCTATAAGATAGTCTGACGGTAAAAGTGAAATCCTACCCCGCTAGTGTTAATCTCCTTTAATGGCAAAAGAGTATAACTCATTTCGTTTTTATCTTTCAGGCAAGTTGATTGCAAAGGTAATTAACACACAATGTGTGGTCGTTGAGCTGAATTTGAAAGCTGGTGGAAAGAGAATCAACATTTTCCATGAATTTTTACCTCAAAAGAAGACTATAACTTAACACTATAGTATACGGTATCGACTTATTGATGGTGAACTGCTATAAGGAGAAATACTAACTCAGTCAGTATTTTATAAATGATACGTTTGACACTATGCAACATCAATAAATGTAGCTGAGCTAGCCGTCAAAGTTTTCCTCCACTCCCCCCTCTTTATACTCTTTTCGCCTCTTTTCCCTCGACTGACATGCATGTCTCACCAAGGTCAGCGTACATCGCAAGCATAGTAGTAATCAAACTGTTCGGAGCGTTCTTCCGAAAATTAACGAGACACATAAAGCATGTTTTCAAAACAAAGAATTAAAAGTTTGGAACTTTTGTAACCGTAAAAAAACTTAAAATATACGAAATGACGATACTCTTAAATTGGAAAGAGCAAGAGCTGCGTAAAGAGGAAATCATCTAGTTAAAGTCAACGTGAAATGTATTGCCTTACATCAGCCACATCATAAAGTAAACATTATTTTGGCAGCAGTAGCGTTGTAATTAATATGAATTTTGGTAACTGGTAACAAAATGTTGTCTCAAAAAGTTTAAATTTGACATCATTATCTTTCTTAATGCTGCTCAAAGTTTTACGTTTAGCCAACAAGCAATCCACTTTGCAGTAGAAGAAAGAACCTTACATGACTGAATACAAAAATTGTAAAGTTAATTTTGTAAGGGATTATAACAAATTGAAGCAAAACTGTTAATGCGAGTTAGTGAATAACCGCCATGTGTAATAATATGGCATCAGAAAGTTTACCAGTGAAAAAAAATAGCTGAAAGACATTCTCTCTGCTGTTACAAAATGGACACATTTGCGTTTGAATATTGCTATGCTATATGGGAATACATCTGTTGATGCGGCTTGTCAAAATGCATAAAATACTCGCAACAATCATCGCATATTTATAATCTATTAAAGAAACACTCTTGATGGATATGTATTACCATCTATAATTTATTTTGCGTAATGATGCAAGCACACCGGTAGAATTCCATCGTCTAAACTGGAATATATATACCATACCTACATAACAAATACGCCCAAGTTTTCCTTGAAGTAGCAATCATTCATTGTCTTTTGTTCCACGATAGCACCTCTATCAATTGTGTGCTGTATACATTTTAGCTCATTTCCTTAATAATCTTAGCATTATTTTTCTGTATTGTTTTATTGAACTCAACATTTGTTTAAGAAAACTATTTTTTCTTCAAATATTACTCCAAACCCAGTGTACAATATGTTGTGAAAGCTAGCTGAAATGCTACATTTTATGGTCTGTGCTATCAACAAAAACGTAGATATTCATTATATGTACCCGTATGTGTAATCGTATTACCATTATTTTATGCTCTCATATATGACAAGTTATATATGTATGTATGTGTTTTTTGTCATAATAATAATAACTGATGGGATGGGGTTTCCCAAGAATATGATTTTAAAAAGTTACCATAATGTACACAGTGCTGTATTCATACAAGTTGTATGATAACTTTTTGTGCTTTTTTGCTTTCGCACAACCTCAGGTATTTCTGGTATCGTATGGTTTTGCCTTTAGCATCTGTGTAATCTTCGCCTGTCTCCTTCTTACCATCTCTAACATTACTTTTAAAACTCGCTCTTGCGTTATTTTATCGCGAGCGAGCATAGCCATACTAACCGAGTGTTTGCTTATGAAATCAAAATAATTTTTAGACTTTTCTTTAAAATTGTATTTACTACGAAAGCGTATAAAAGAAACAATGTAAAACTCTAATTGATGTTTTTTTTTTCTCTCTTTTATGATTACAGACTATGTTAGTGGAGGCGAGCTGTTTACACACCTGTACCAAAGAGAACGATTCACAGAGGAACAAGTGAGAATATACATAGGAGAAATCGTCCTTGCTCTCGAACATTTGCATAAGGTGAGTTGCGTAATGAATAATGAACGCTGTTGTAATTTCGTTGTAAAGCGTAATACTATTCCTCCTATCATTATCGTTAGAACATTGTAGATGTTAAATGATACTATTGTTGAGCTCTGCTGAAGCAAAGTCTTTGAGCTGATTTGTCAGTTGTAGGGAAATGGTAACGGAAGTGTTGTATTTGATTGTGTAGGTACGTTTATTGTATGGAAGTTAAAAATGTGTGGGTAGGTATGTATACAAAAAAAAGTAGTATGAATCTCTTTCTGTATTGTACCAACAAAAATGTGTGGATTGTACAGGCACAATAACTTGCTTTGAAAACAATAGTATGTTAAATTGGATTTTCCTTTCATGTCTATTACCTACCACACTATATTATAACGACTCAACCTTATTCAAGCTAGCGATATCAATAGTTATATTAATAAAAGAAGCAAATCGATTTTCGAGCCAAGGTCTCTTCTTGTCTGGTGATCAATATTTGCAAAAACAGATTTGTTTTATGAGAGAAAAGTTAAAATTAAACTTTTGTTTCTTTTAACAAAGAACCGCACACATCATAATAATACCTAATGTAGCTCGAAAACCTACTGTGCGTTTGATGTGTCATTTGATGTCTTGTGTTTTTGACGGAGTAAAAATTGTTTTCCGTCTCTGATTTTAACTGCTTGTGCATCCCGAAATTCTCCCATTAAATCCTGGCGAATCTTTAGTAATCGCCAAGTAGGCACTTCATCTAATAATAATAATAGCAGTTTTTTTTCATTGCCGTGTGTTGATGATGATTTCTACCTGTGTCTGTTACGGCGATAAAAGAAATTTTATACGCATGCATTAGTAACAGTGATTTGTGGTTTTCAATTTTATTGGTGATAAAAATACGGCAAACACAGACGCATTTAAAATGAAGTTATTGTCGTGAATGATGTATGCATGAACTTGAATTTGTAGAAGGCTAAGTAGTGTACGTTTACATTTGCAAAACGAGTGCCGAGTGCGTCTGTTGATGTAAATGATGGATTTTACCTTGGTATTTATATTGCCTTTTTGTCTCAGACATAAAAAGAAGGATCTACATGTATGATGATGATAATAATCTGGGAGATGAATACTACTATTCTCAATAATAATGTAATGACGTGTTTGTATAATATTTTCTGGCAATTCTTCTTACAAAGCAAAATTTAACTCAGGTGCATGATAGTATAATGCTTAATGTAATGATCCATATAGAATTAATTTGTATTCATGAACTTCAGAGAGGAAGCTAGGTACCTAGGCTATCTAGGCAATGTTTTTGCACAGTTTTATCAAAAGGGAGTAGAGTCGGCTGATGTTGTTCGTTAAATCTTGCATTGTAGTGTACTACCATGGCATGTTATAATATATCATTCATTTAGTTTTCGCACAAGGCAAGTCCCTTGTGTATATTTAGTTACCTTGAAAGGTAAAGGTCATGATGCATGATGATAATGATGACACTTCTTTTGGTTTAGGAATGGTTCTGTGGTGTCAGATGGGAAGTTTTATGGTTGACTTGCTCGTTAAATATGGGGATGCATAAAGCTGTAATTTTCCCTGCTGATATTATTATGGTTTTGAAGGCCACTCTGGCTTTGTTGTAAAAGAATTTTTTGCAAACTTTATATTTCCCTGTCATAGTGTCATCGTATTCCGTGATGCCAGATTGTCTTAACTTGCATGACAAGAGATGAAACAACAAAGTTACAAACGTAATTGTCAGAGTAGAATGTATGATTCTTTTTAAATAATTGCATTTTTATGGGAAAAGTAAGGAAAAAGCAAAGAGAAATGTTCAAGTTCATAGAAAATTAACAAGGATTTCAAGTAAATGTGTGTCTGCTTCCTTCCATCTAGCTCCCGGTGATGTTGTAGGCAAGTATTAAGAGAAACAACGGAAATATTCCAGTCATATATAAATATATGCTCAAACGTAATGGCCAACGACCTGTATATACGCTTAGTTCATCCTTGCATAAAAGTTTCGTTTCTGGTTGTAGTATAGTGTAGTCCTTTTCTTGCTTCCAGTTAAGCAGTTTGATGAACTATGGATGCTGCTGGAAGAGAATGGAAAAGTTTCACTTCATGGTGTATTACGAAGGATTGAGTGTATGAATGTGAAGGAAGGAAGATCTAAGCTACAAGCGATAATACATATTATCATTGCATTATTTATCTATATGCCTAATTGGTAGAATATTCTTCTTAATGTCCAGTGAACTCTGATAATCCTCTATTTGCAATGTTTTACAATTTTCCTTGATTTGAGCTAGCTAAATCTTTCATTTAATAGGTTTTAGCAAACAATGAAAAGTGCCTTAAAGATCATTTGTTTAAAAAAGAAAAGAATCGGAAGGTAACGTCACGTTCCATTATAATGTCTACTGAAGTACCGGAAACTGTTGCTTTTCATGTTTTGCGTCCAAGGGCATATCAATGTTGTTTTTACGCTTTCATCCAATAGCAGCGGTGCCTATTTTCCAACATCGTTTACCTCAAAAGATAACAAAGTTGTTTTGGCAAAGTGGGAGTAAATTGTTTTTACGTAATGCATGGAATTAATGAAATTTGTACCTATTGGTTTTGATGACCTGTTTTGAACTTCACCTAGCATGTTTTTACAATAATATATATTGTTTGCTGGAAATCCTTCCAAAGTAATATAGTCATTATAGTTTTGTAAAGTTGTGTTGAACATAATTTCGTAGAAAATGCTGTCGCTTTAGCATAGGTACACACTTTAGTATAGTTGAACTTGAACCTGATGTTGGAGTTTGTGCTTAGGATTATGTATTTGTTAAGACTGCCTACGGTGACTGACTTTGTAGCTGAAGTTATTGAAAACTTGTTGAGCAAAGAAATGAAAAAGTTAGAATAGAGAAAGATTGTATAAGATGAAAATTGTCTGCTTTTCGTGTATTTATGTAATATTATTTCAAGAGGAAATGGCGTAGGTCAAACAGTCACACGGGGAATTTTCCGACCTCCTCTACCATGATGATAATATGCTAATGCTAACACAAACTGTACACATTTTAGGTGTTAGATTTCACCTGTAATAAAAGTAATATTTTATTGAAATGGTAGAAAATGGAATAGTTTTTGTGAAATTCATTTTCTTGCTTCAGTCAAGCATCAATGAACGGAATTCAGTGGAAGTATAAATGATGCATTATTCTACTGACTTGTATAAATTTGCATGGAGTAAGTTTCGACGAATCTAAAAATAGAAGCAAATTGCGAAATCAGGCATTGGAGTCTATTTTAGGAAAACCAATTTTTGTGTGAAAGTTAGTCCATCGTCTTATTGCAAACGAATACTAGATGATGCCAAGTCAAAAGGATTGCGACACTTATCTAAAAATGTAAACAAGTTGTGTAAAAAAAAGCAGAAGCAAACATTATAATTTACAATTACGAAGAATCTATATACATAGCATCTTTCTTACTTTCAGTTTTCCTTTTTTTTACAATCTGCTTGGTACAATAATAATATGTTCTGTTTTTATTCTAGTTGGGAATCATCTACCGTGACATCAAACTGGAAAATATTTTATTAGATGCTGATGGGCATATAGTATTGACTGATTTCGGGTTAAGCAAGGAGTTCCTCCCTCATGAAAAGGTAAGTTGAAAAGTCTATTATAGTTTCGATACTTTACTTCTAGTTTTGACTTTGAGTTATATATTTTGCTCGTCGTAAATGGTAGTGCATGCTTTTTAAAAGGACATCCTACTTTTCCAGTTGAACAACTAGTGATGACAATGTTATTAGTTCATGTTCAAACATAGTTAACCTCCAGTTGCTGTCCTTGTAAAAGTAGTGAAACTAGTGAAAGGAAGCTCCACGTTCCTGCAAAAAAAACTCATTTCTTTCTTTGTCCATGTGAATCTTATGTAATAAAATTGAAGTCAAAGTGAAATGAGTATATAGAAGCGTTTTAGATGCATGAGTCCTTGTATACATGTTTTATCTAATGCATCAATATGCACTTGTACTTCTTCTGCTGGAGTAATATCGTTTTACAACGAAACATAATCTAGGTATGTTTTTCGTTTGTCCCCACGATTTTTTTTTCGTTCCTTTTAGAGCAGGGCAAACTTTTGGTGGCCTAGATCTTTGAGAGAAAAGGCCACGTATACATGCCACGTTATTTAATGAAGTCCGTGTAGACCAGCACATAGTTAGCCTTTTCACTAGTACCGTTTTCGTGATTTTCCTTTTCTCTGCGGAGACTATGCGGATTCTCCCGTTGTTCCCACTTTTTCCTTGGGTTTTATGCACTTATGAGCAAGGAGAAACAGAGTAGCATAGTGATTTTAGAGCTCAGGCTAAATTGTATACGGCATTGACCCAAAAAGTAAGATAATTCACCGTGCGTAATGTAACAGACTTTGCAGCTCTATTATTGTCGGTTATATTTGAAGTTGGCATGTGCGAATTACAAAACTGTAAAAGCAAAGCATAATATGTAATGAATTACTAACTGATTGAGTTTTAGATGGGCAATTTGAATTTCAAAGAAATCTCTAAAAATCACGTTAGTAAACATGTATGACTTTTGAAAAGATGAACAGAATTGTACACATGCGAGGGAATGCACGTGTTTTTCCTTTGAATCATTATTATCATTCCAAATCAATTAAAAAATCTTTTTTTTTTTTTTTTGAAATTCGATGCGACACATGTTATTGCATACTTTTGTCGATTAAGTAGGAAATAAGTTATTCAGGTTTTAGGGTGAAATTATGCAGTATCATTTTGCTGATGTTAGAATTAATTGGATTTTGTCATCGTCCTTCTAGAAAGTGAAAGTATCTGTTTTGAAAACTCTCTAACCTTCTATGATTTACTGATATTTCAGGACCAAAGAACATACTCTTTTTGTGGAACGATAGAATATATGGCCCCGGAAGTGGTGAAAGGAGGAAACACCGGTCACGATATCGTAAGTTTATTCAAATTTATGTTGCATTGTTGTATGTTTTATCCATACAATAAATATTTAAAGCAAAGATGGTCGAATGTAATATATAGCCGTTGGAGAATAGGGCATTCAGGAAAGCTATTCTGTATGACCCAATTTGTATGTGCATGTCTAGTTACATCAGATTGAAGTGGTATAATAAAAAACGAAGATGAAGGAATAGCATGCAATGATGCTCCCGTCGACTATATGAATGCATTCCTATGAACTCACATTGTATATACTAAAATTATGTAATATGCAGTTTTGTTTGCGATTTCCTTGAGTTAGTAACGGTAAGGCATGATTGATAGAAGAAACGTTCCTGGGATCACATCAACAGAGAATATCCATTAAGAGTTTTTTAGTAATTAAGTTAGGTACTTGGACTTTATGAGAACAGGAAATCAGACTTACTTATGAACTGAATAATTGTATGCTTGTAAATGAAACCAGATATATATATTATTCCAAGTCACATTGGCTTGAACGTTTATTTGTATCGATTGTCTCTTACAAAGCTATAAAAGTAGTAGAATTTAAACCAGAAATTTATTGGTCTCTGACAAACGTAGGTAATTGTATTGGTTTATGTTTCATCTTCAATGTTGCGTTCATAACACAAAAGCAATTTAGCTCCATTATAGTTAATTGCGTACTTGACCGTCTAATATAATAATGAGGATGTTTCCATTTTCAATGCTTTTATGTGCTACACAACTATGGGCTCACTTTTCACGCTTCCAATTTGATTTGTATTATTCCAGGCGGTAGACTGGTGGAGTGTAGGTGTTTTGACGTACGAGCTGCTCACAGGTGCTTCCCCATTTACGGTTGATGGAGAGAAGAACACGCAACAAGAAATCTCAAGGTATGTTTGATCGATTAATGTTGTGCAAAATGTTTTAATGATGAATCGATATTTGGATTATGTTGCGCAAAATATAATTTATTCTGAGTGCACTTGGCGTACTACAATACTTTGGACAGTTATGTAATAATAAAATATATTTTTGGGAACTGTAGACGAATCTTAAAAATCGACCCTCCAATACCCGATGACTTATCTTCTCCCGTAAAAGACTTCATCTGTAAATTACTAATCAAAGATCCCAGAAGAAGACTTGGAGGGGGCCCAAATGATGCTCAAGAAGTCAAGTCACACCCATTCTTCAAGGCATGGCTTATTTGCTATATATAAATTGATAAGATGACTTACTCTATTCAAGTAATGTCATTAGAACAATGAGTAGCTTGTGATAATGAATTTGTTCTAATATGCTATTGTAGGGTTTGAGTTGGTTGGATCTCTTACAAAAGAAAATCAAACCTCCTTTCGTTCCGAAAATTAGGAATGAGTTAGATACATCGAATTTTGCAGAAGAGTTTACGAAAATGGCGCCTACTGATTCACCTGCTATTGTTCCCCCAAATTTCGACAAAATTTTTAAGGTAGAAATAATACTAAGATTTTAAAGAATGAAAATGTTGTGTATAATACTTATGCTTGATGTTCTTTTTTACAGGGATATTCATATGTTGCTCCGTCCGTACTTTTTAGCGATAACGTAGTTAGTGAAGAAATTTTGAGGCCTTCAAAAATTGTGAATTCAAATACTGCAACGATACCGGTACGTATTTTATATTCTACTGGGTAAAAAACTGAATTTTACTGTAATGTATGCTAACTAACAATTTAAAATCTCTGTACAGAACTCTCCATTCTTCGACGCGTACGCAGTGGACGTTAATAGTGAAATATTGGGAGACGGAAGTTTTTCTGTGTGCCGAAGGTGTATTGAAAAGTCCACTGGGAAAGAATACGCTGTGAAAATTGTCAGCCGCAAGATTGACTCAACGAGAGAAATCAATCTCCTGAAACTGTGTCAAGGGCATCCAAACATTGTTCAGCTTCATCAAGTATTTTATGATGAGGTACTAATACAAAGTTCAATAGACTATTTCCTTGAATTGATCGAATACGTATGTAGCAGTGTGTACATGGTTTATTAATTTTAAAAATCGTCTACAGGCTCATACTTACATCGTTCTTGAGTTGTTACGTGGTGGGGAACTGCTGGACAGAATTCGAAAGAAGGAGCGATTTACTGAAGATGAAGCAAGCCAAATCATGCGAAAACTTGTTAATGCTGTGCATTATATCCATTCCAAGGGCGTTGTTCATCGAGATCTTAAACCAGAGGTAAATGTTTCAAGCAATATTATTTGATGATAGAATTTTTTGCTGATGGGTATCTATAAAGTCATTTTTATATCTCTTGCAGAACCTCCTGTTTGTCGATGGAACTGAGGACTCTGAAGTAAAAATTGTCGACTTTGGGTTTGCAAGACTGATGCCTGAAAAAGAAACAATGAAGACTCCTTGTTTTACTCTTCATTATGCAGCTCCAGAAGTGATTCGTCAAGCCTTGGGTCAAAATGAAGAGGGATACGATGCTAGTTGTGATCTTTGGTCCCTTGGTGTGATTTTGGTAAGTTTTTCTTTCGTGGTCGAGTTGAAATTTTTAATTACTTTGTAATATTTTGTCAATGAAATGTTTTTAATAAAAAAATTTGTCTTGGTGTTGCAGTACACGATGCTTTCAGGTAGAGCTCCGTTTCAAGCTCGAAGTCGAGACGATTCTGCTGCTGCTATAATGCACAGAATTAAGGGAGGTCAGTTTGACTTCAATGGTCCAGAATGGGAGCATGTTTCACCTCAGGCTAAAAATATCACAAAAGGCATGCTTACTGTTGACCCTACGAAAAGATTAAGGATGGGGGATCTTCTAGACAGTCCTTGGCTGGAGGGTGGTATGGGCGGGCTTTTGGCTACTCCAGGTATTTTAAATAGAAGCCAAAGAGGAGCAGAGGCTGCCGTTGGAAAAACTCTTAATGCTTTCCATCAGGCTCACAAAGAAGGATTCCGTCTTCAAGTAAGAGAGCTTTGTTGATCAAACATCTTTTGCACAATAAATATATAAGCATAAATAATAATAACGCAATTTTAAACTAATAGGATGTTTCAACCGCTCGGCTTGCTCAAAGACGCAAATTGAAAAAGTCAACTGATGGAAGATCGTCATCTAGTAACTTTTCTTCTGTGTCATCTGGCTCAGGTAAAAATACAAATACAAATTCAAAAAAGTGTTGGTATTCCTCTATTGTACTATATATTGTACTTGTTCCTTTACAGGAGGATCTTGTAATGCAAGCAAAAGCTCAGTTGCATCGTCCTCTTTATCAAAGATGAGTTCGAACGATCTAGAGAAGCCCAATTTCTTCAACTTTGGAGAAGCGCGTGTTCAAGAGTACCTGTCATCGTTACCAGAAGAAGGCAAACGAAGCACAAGCGGCTCGCTAAGTATTACTTCTTCTGCGTCAATAAACTCCAATAATTCGTCAATCTCGCAATGCAGTTCGAAAGCAATATGCCTTCCACTTCCTACCCCAACCTTTTCTTTTCCCACTGCCGTCAACTTTTCCTCCACTCCCGACTGCTTATCTAAGGACCCAATACCAGCCATTACGGTTACGCCTCTTATTAGTCATCATCATAATGTTCCAGTAAACATGCCTCGCAATAAGGAGCACCATCCCATCGTGGGATATCCTGTATACATGAACTTTGAACCTATAATGACACGGGCAAGGAAGCGGAAATTCGAGCAAACACAAACGTTTCCACGACCAGGACCTTGCGCTAATGTAGAGTCCTTTTCAGTTCAGAGAATACATCCGGGTAATAGTTCTGGGTCTTCCAACAACTCGGAAGCTATTAATTTGGTTTTACCCTCCCGCTGGAAAAATAATAATAACAACAATAATAATAATAATAACGGTCCCGAGAATCTCAGCATTTCATCTGGGCTATACAATCCACCAATGTCGTCGGTTCGACAAGCCCATATAGCACCATCTCTTCCCGTGACAAGTTTTGCTCCGTCGGATGTTAGTTCCATTAGTGTACCAAAATTAGTTGATGGTATGACAAAGTATAAAAGGAGAAGGATAAAGAATCTGTGATACATGTGGAATTTAAATGAGTCGCAAAATGTTAGCTATTATAGTAGTAATAATAACGCAAAAGTTTACGACTATGGTAAACCTCGAATTTTACGTGCCCTTCTTAATGGTTCAATTTCAACCCGGGATTTTAATTTGATGCAAATCAAACTAGAGATTGACAAAATCTCCGCTGATATACAGAATGCCTTATAGTCCATCTTCATGTCTACTCCAAGTAATATTATATATATATACATATATTTTTATGCAGATTCTTTATCGAGTAACTTTGAAGAAAATGGGAGAGAAAAAAGCTGAAAATACCTTGTTGGTTTTATTTTAAATTAAGTATATCACATAGTGGGAGTAGCTTTTTATTTGAACGTTGTAGTAGCGTATCCAATTATGTTCGTTCATTAACTATTTCATTTCAATTTTCCATTACCAAATTCTGAGCAGGTTTTAGTATAAAGTTGTTGACTTACTACTGTAACACGGATCATGATAAAAACGTATTATCGCATTTTGAAACTCTATGTATTTCAACATCTTTCTACGTAAACAAAAAAGAAAGTAGTATTAAAATCTACAAGAAAAATATAACTTGCCATGAAAATAAAATACCTTTGATGTTATGTATTATCTATTCATCATCCGCGTAATAATAATACTACTAAGTTAGTGATGTATGTGTACTACTAATAATATACTATATAAATATTGTTTTCCGAGAGTGAAAACGATAAAAAAAATAATATATAATAATATAATTTTCATATAGCAATATATACCTATACTTTCATACTTAACTTTATATACCTCGAATACAAATCACACGAGAGTGAAACGGTTTTCTATATACGGTCGGTTTGGTCAGTTTTTTAATGGTAACTTTGATATAAAACGGTATTAGTAGTCACCACACAAATATTTCTAACTGGAATGTTCCCAGTGCTAAATAAAACTTCTTCTTCTTCAGAGGAGGAGTAACACTTCACTAGCAGGCTTATAACGACACGATGGTGCAGGGAACATTTTGTATTGAATATATTTATTAGAACGGTTCTAAAAATTTATATTATGCTAATCATAATCATGCACACACATATATATTGTATGAAAGAGCTATTTAATTGGGCACATGTAGAAAAAGTTTGCTACATCTGTAGTATCAGCCCAGACACAATAGGGCCGGCATTTTGGAGGACTGAGTGAATATAACTGAAGTATCAATCAGTGTCTTGTTAGTGAACAAATTGACTTGGGATATAAAACGGACATTAGCTGTCGTTAAAATTACTTTTGCCGATTTCCGGTATGGAATCATGTTATAAACGTGCTATTATTATCGAGTATTACTAATAGCCGTGTAGATTAAACTGTCCAGTAAAGTCCCTCTCTTCAATGTGAATGTGATCATGCAGAGTGTGATTCTCAAGTACATGAAAACAAGTAATATATTAAGATAATATACGTTGTACGTGTCCGTTATCAAATCACTAGTAAAATAATTATTATTAAGGAACCTTCTGAATATTATGAATTATACAATGAAATATAGAGGAAAGCATATTATATAATAATTGATATGGTATTAGCAAGGAAATATTGAATGAATGCTTCTTTCGTCTGTTTTCCCAAAGATTTTTATTTGTTTAGTAACGTTATATACATTATTAAATAGATCTGATCAAGTCTGAACGAGAGTTATAGCTATGCATGCCGTTACGGTTATTAGTTTGTGCGCAAAAAAGTTGTATATGACGAGAAATAATATGACTTTCTATATTTTGAGTTTTGAGGGGAACCTTTGTTGACTATTACTTGATTTTGTTTTCTTTTTCTGTGTTTCAATACTAAATCACTTTTCATCTTCAAAAAATTATTGCAAAGCTGCAGTATGGTTACATAATGTTCACTTAGAATAGTTTATAGCATTAGGTTGTAGTGAGAAATAATATAGGTATGCATGGATTAATTATAATGTATGTAATAGATATTATAGGAATCTTTTTTAAAAGACTGAAAACTTCAAAGAAATGTATTTTATTATGAATTGAAAGGTGTCTTGAACTAGAACTTGTTCTATCTTTGAGATTTTTAGATGCCTATATTGTGAGGATTAAATTTGGTGTACGGAGCAAATACCTTTACGACCAAAAGCACACAAAAACTTTTGCATTTTTGTTTTACATTTTAATCGGTTGTTTGTTGAAAGGTTGAAACTAGATATTTTACGCAACATTTTGGTGCTATCAAAGCTGCCAATTCTAGCAGTGTCTAATAATCATAATCAGATTCTGCGGTTTGATAATAAAAACAAAAGGCAGTTTGTATCTGAACATTTTGTGGGTCAAGATTTTGGTGCATTAAAAAACATATAAACATTATGCAACGACAATTAGCAGGTGCAATTTTAATATATTATAAAATGTTGATAAATAACTCCTCCCTCATATTTTGCAGAGTTAACTCTGACGCAAGTGCTAGCTCAATTGACTTCAAAATCTTTTAGTGTTGCGCGTTTCTTTCTACTATCTGCTCTCATGCAGATATAACTCGAACGTGAGACTCTTATGATTTGTGTTGATACACTAGCTGTGTGCTTATATGAGTATGCTATTACTTTTGAAATGAAACATTATTATGTACATATTTACATGATAGTACAGATTTTATTTTGAGTTCATAATATTAGTACCAAACTTAATATTTTTTTCATCTATCACGCTTGTACGTAGTGTCTTTATGAAACTTTCCCCTCTGTTTTACTATAAGAGTAAATTTTATCGCTTCACGATGGTGCATCAAGTAATTAACTAAGTAAGTACATGAATGAAAATCTCTTCTTTTAACTTTCCATCTTTTTTATTCGTAATAATTTATCCCGGTTATGCAAAAGACGAAATTTGTTGAACAAATCCGGTGGTAGCTAAATTATAGAAATTCAAGCATTTTCATTGCATGAAAGACTTTATTCGGAAGGTTGTATTGATTTTGTTTTTGTTGTTACATAACATATAAACTGTGTTAAAATCGCCCTGAAAATTGAATATAGTGTTTAACAAGTCTAAATTATTTATTTATGTTTTAAACCAAAATTGCAAGTCATTGGCATGATATACACAATATATTTTTAGTTGAAATTCAGGATATTTTATATATATGCATCCTTTGGTGATGGATGATACTGAAAACTAGTGATGCAGTTTAATAATAATCATATAATGGGTTTACATTAACTAGTGAGGAAATATGTGTTCAATATATACATATATAAAGTAATATACGAAGATCGATAATGGTGCTCCGAGTTATAAATGTCTTGTACTCCCTGTCATATTTTTCCGTGGTATTTAAAGACATGAGAATACATAACTTTGTGTAATACATTCAGAAATCTTCCTATGCAGTTTTTAAAGGTTCTTTATGGTAATAAATAGTAAATACTGCCGTTTTCATGATTTCCAAATCAAGTGTAATAATATGCTATCTTTGAAACCTCTATGCATTATCACGCAATAATAACAGCGGTTGTAATTTCATGTCCCGTTGTTATCATTTACCTTTTTACCTGACAAATTTATATATATTTATGTATATGCGTTAATGAGAATATATTTTTTGTACGTCGACGGTTTTCCTTGTATGAATTCCGAAAAGTTATAAAGGCACCTTTGAGTCGTAATTTATTTTTGATTTTGATTGACTTTAATTTTTTTCGCTTTGTGTGTTCTTACTTGGGTGCACCTCGTTTGAAGTATGATGATGATGATGATGCATTTCATTTTTTTCTGTGTTGGCATTTGCCTTTCTCTAACCACTTTCTGTAAATGCGTATTCACATTAAGGAAATACACAAAATATGCCTATATATCGATAAATATATATTATTGTCCTCATATTTCATGTTACTTACTTATGTTGTGCTGTTTTAAAGAATTTTTTGTACTTTTCATATAGCGTTATAAATTATACCTGCCTCTGTATAAAACCCTTTATAAAAATAGAATATATTCGTATATTTTAGTGAGAATAAAATACGTTGAAAATAATGTTTCAAATAAAATTATAGATGATCATATTAATGATAATATGATAGTCTTTACGTATTATTATAGTTCACAAGTCATATCCTTCATGTTGTTCGTTTACTACGGGAAATGTTTGTTTTCGAACATGTAAGAATGGTTTGTGATAAATGACTCGTTAAAAGCGTGAAAATAAAGAAACTGATATATATTATATAAAAAAACATAAAATCTATATATTCAATATTATATACATGCTTGTTTGTGTGCTAAATCATACGAATGAAATAAAGATATAAAGAGATTTTAATATTTGAAAAGATAACGCTGTATTTGTATTTTCATTTATTTATTCATCTCTATCAAGTCTCAATTCAAATCAGTTCTCGTTCATATATTTACATCAAGCATAATATAACAGCGTGCGATTTGTTTTTCCATTCTCTTATCATTATAATAATAATAATATATCAACAATAACAGCGATAGTAAAAGTGTCACAGACTTAAAAATTAGTTCAGAGCGCAAGAATACTTGGTAATTGCAATTAAAAACTAGATCATAATAATTGTATACTATAGTTAAATACGAGAAACACATCTAATTTACGTAAAGATATTAATCTCAGTCGTGTTGGACGTTGGCTTTTTCACTACTTGCTGTTGCACTTTTTGGGTGATGGTGGTAAGGTCTGGTGGATCAATGCTTCCACGTCTTTGCATTCCCATGGCCAACATGCTATTGTCGTCCGACATGGATGAGGAACGGCTTCGAGAGAAGAGTCTTCCGAGAACTGAAATTTTACAAAAATTTAAAAAATCATATTATTTACAGTACACCATTTAATTTCAAATATTTGAGTAAGAACTATAAGAATGCATGCTTATTTTTTCGAGATATAATGTTTATTTTGAACTTACAACTAGGACGCCTCTCCATGAAGAAGGGGTCAGCAGGAGGGTTGGTGTACACATACTGTCTTGCTTCACGTTTGTCCTGAAATTCAGAAGAATAAACATGTTTTAAAATTTTGAAACTGACCAGGACAAACGCAGTTATAAATGTCCCATTATTTTTACACTTTCAAGTTTGCCTGTTAAATTGTTTCCGACTTACCATTGTTGAAATTGTTTTCCAAGCTTAGAAATTTCTTGTTGCTTCAAAAAATGTGACTTATTGGATGTCAATGTTTGTTTAGATGTTTTGGTTTAAAGCTTAATATGTTGAGTCTTTCAATCGAGGTACTTATTTAAAATATCCTTCAATAAAAAACTCGGTAAAATTGGTTTTGTGTTAGTGCTAAAGCTGGGATGTCCCAAAGACGTGTGTCTTGAAAGAACCACTGAGAGCGTATGCACTGGAAATGTGAAGCCGAGGTTGCTTTTATTTGGTTTTATGGCGAGTAGTTTCTTACAGGCAGACAAAACGTGAAGTTTGCGTCGTTTTTTGGTCTGACTCTTTGTTGCCTACATACATATATTACAGCAGGATTCAGCCTCAGCTCAAGTAGTATGGCAGTAGCTGTGGCTCACAAATGTACGCACTACCGGCCACTATGGTCGTAAAGTCGGTGTGCGTGCGAGTACCGTAAACAGAAAAGATGTGTAGCAAAACAGGAAGGGGTATTTCATAAAGGTCTGCAAAAAAGATTCGTCTAGCTGATTCTTTGCACGTATCCCCTTTTGCCATTGCAATTCACGTTAAATAATTATTGTGAACAGACAATGCGATAGCTTACTAACAATGGGTGATTTTATTACCTGTTACATCAATGTGTTCACTATTAAATAGTGACTATTGACTGTGCAATAGAGAGAGAGTGCGAACTGTCCATGAGTCACGTAGTACGCTGCATTTATAGCGCTGCACGTAGGCTCTTCTTGCACTAGGCTATGGGTATTGTAGTTTTCTTTAAAGTGCATCAGGTGCATCCGTGCATACTGACATGCATCGTGCATAATATATAAATCATTTTGATATGGGAAGCTTCCCAGGCCGACGAGAAAGAAAATCGGTTAAACTACGAGAATAATAACCACTAACAGACTGATTTAATGTTTGTTACCAATCATGTTTGGAGGTTTAGAAAGAGTAAATAAGGCAAACATATTTGGATAAATTTAGACCGTAGTTAGTCTACATGACTTTGTATCATTCGTCATTAGTGTCAAGAAAACGAAGTAGGTATGCATGGTCAGAATTAGATTAATCTTAACTTTCTTTAATCTCAGATCCGATTCTCCTAGACTCATACAAACAGGTTTGAAGAATTCTGTCCACAGCATATTTTATAACTTCACAATAGGTATTTCATTCTGGTTCAAACCAATTCAAGCGTTGCTGCTTGCTCGTCACTTGTAAATTATACTGTTTTTTATGGCTTATTTTTGTTTTTG
Source organism: Willowsia buskii (assembly GCA_034700685.1). Taxonomy (NCBI): domain Eukaryota; kingdom Metazoa; phylum Arthropoda; class Collembola; order Entomobryomorpha; family Entomobryidae; genus Willowsia; species Willowsia buskii. The sequence goes on along the minus strand of JAQIXW010000043.1, from coordinate 23,198 downwards.
TTTTGATCTTCATATGTCCTTCCTCAGTCTGTTTCAGAAGATAAGATAAAAAATGTGAAATGACAGATTATAAAACATGGGGTTTTAGATGCGCATGTCTCTCTGCTTGTTTGCTTTTCTTTCATCATTAAAATATTTCTATTATGTATATACTGGGTAAATTAAAAACGCAGATAATAGTTTCATTTGAATGAATGTACTGCTCAGGTTTCTATTAAAGTTAATATTCCGACTGTTTTGTAAATAAAGAATATAAACATGAACAAGATGTTTTCATGCTGATCAGGTCAAGTCATTTATCGTTGCTTTGTATTTTACAATTGTACTTATATTACACTCACATGTAAATCAAAATTTAAATATCAGGTTAAATTGTTTTTATCCGCTTAAAAAGAGAAATGTCTGTCAGGACAATTGAAGAAGGTTTCGGTACATGATAAAAAAGTAAAACTAGTGCATGCTCAAGGCGCAAAAGTATCAAAACAGAGTAACAGTAAATAATGCAAATAAAACATTCAATGTACATTCAAACGATAAACATAATATTGACGCACGTGTTAAGTACATAAAATATTATGCATGCTGAAATAAACCATGTAAACAACAAGTATTTTAGATGGCCGGTACATGTACAGCAGGAGCTACTTGTGTGTGCTGAAAAAGGATATTTTTAGCACTATCAATTTGTTATCGTTTTGACTTTTCAATAGTTTAAGCTGGATGAAGTCTGAAATTGAGATAATAAATTTGAATTAAAATATTGCAATACACAATATGCGTCTTCCTATGCAGAACTTGCCAGAACCTACCTATAAACCGTGACACCAATATGACACCACACGTATGAATTTTGACTCTACGAAACCACTCCCGCTCGGTTGCGTTTGTACATGAAAGTTCACAGATTCCAGTTGCTACCCAGTGTTACCTATGAAAAATGTATGCTTACTTATTTTTATCTGTCCAGGAAGGTTATAAGTTGGTGTTGGTTTATTTTATTTGCTTTTTTTACATGCCATCCAGCCATTTGCTAAAAAGCATGGGTCAGTTGCTGCGATGGTTCGGTATATACATGGTTTAGATGCAAGTACATAATAAATTTCACATTCAAAACCACTTTTTTGTTTGCACACATAGTAGTCCATTAATACATACGTTGATGGGTATGTGACTGTAAACAAAATTATAATTGCAACTGCAACATCGTATTATGTTTTACATTTTACTTGATCTTACTATAATGCGCAGTTTTTGAGTTTATATTATTGCATAATCATGAAGGCATGAATTTATCAATAAGGCACGTTAAAAATAGAATGATAAGTATTTAACTTATGAATTGCTAAATAATTAGGTGAAAACTCATGTCTCATCTTCTTCATCATCTTCTGCATTGTCTTCGTCATCTCCATTTTCCTCTTCGGCTTCTTGAGTCTTTGCAACTTCAGTCCCAGAAAGTTGGGGTACCTCATCTTTCTTCTCTGGTTCTGCAGGCTCTGGAGCGTCACCCTCCAATTCTGGTTCAATCTCCTCTACCCCATCAGGCTGTTCCTTGTCAGGGATCCGCTTTTTAGCTCGCGCGGCATATTTCTGTAAAACTTCATCAGCGTCCTCTTCATACTTTGCATTAAGGTTTGGAAACAGTGCTGCAGTTTCATTTGCACCAGCAACAGGATCTACACTGTAATGTAGTGGGGCTGGAGTCAGGCCCTGGAGCGTTTGAAAAAGTGTTTCATTCCTGCGGTTCACACTCACACACATCATGTTCCCACTGTTGCAATAAATTGAAAATGATGTTAAATTATGCAAAAGCTTTATGTTCAAAAGCCAAAATACCATGCAGCCTTACCCAATCAGTTTTTGTTTCTTTTTTTCGACCTCATCTTCCGGAAGATCCGAACTTTTAGCCATTTTGTCAGCTACGTCGGGAGGAATTTTCATGCGCCCATGAGCAAATACGTCGGTGTCGTTACTTTTTATCTAACAATATTGAATGGTTTATTCTAAAATGGGAAACGGATGATCATGGGATTATAAATGATAAAATGTATATGAAAGGGTTACAGTGTCTGTTATTTCTTTTGATTTTGCCCCAGGGTACACGAATAGTACATAGCGTTTAGGAACATATTCTTCTCCTACTTCAAAAGGTAGCACTTTTTCAACCAAAAATTGAGGGAAATAGGTCAATAATATGTGGCGTTTATCATCGTAACGGCGAGGGCACCAAACACCGGACATATACTCTCCCTTTCCATACGTTGCATGAAGCCTATGTTTTAGAATTGTTCGTGTACATAACTAACAAGATTATGCTTCACTGTACGATGTTTAAGGAATGTTATGGATGCTATGGATTACGAATTGGGCGAGTGTTCCACAGCTTGTTCGTAAATACGTGGCCCAACTTTAAGTCTTAGCCAGTCATCGGCAGTTTGAAGTGCTCCAGACGGTTTACCTCCTGACTCAATAATGTTTTTAATTTCTGTGGATTCCAACAACAGAAACATTGTTTCACCAACAACCCCTGGTGGAAGTATAACCGGAACTTTTTTCTTTGGTGGTGATGGTGGCTTGTCAATCTCGCTTTCACCAGTTGGATCAACATCTTCACTCTTTCTCGCCACCTCTTGTGTAGGGTCTTCCACCTCAAATGGAATGCGATAAAGTCTTCTCGCTGCTTCATCATCAATCCTAACAGTAGCTTGACCAAGAATCTATGCAAAGCATATTGTTGCATAATATACAGACACAATGTCACAGAGAAAAATTACTTGACATGATTCAAGTTTTGAATACAAATTTCAAGCGTACATTGAAATCTCCCGATAAGTATTCTTTTACTTCCGCGATTTGACTGAGAAGAAATGGTTGAATTACTCCAATCGTGTAGGCGGACATTATTGTTTCCAACAATACACTTGACTCACGTCTTGCATTTTCAATGTCTGGTGTAGGCTCTAAGAAGTGAATGTGTGACACAAATAGGAAACTTCGATAATTCCATTTCTTTATAATTTTACTATTTTACTTTTGTCATTCCTCTAACCTTCTTCATCTGTGAGCATGTCCGCAAGACGCTGAGCTTCAGCCTCAAATTTCTTTTTACGAGTTTCATCATCATCAATGGAAATCTGATAATTTAAACAAATAATTCAGTTAACCTTATGATATGTGTGCATGAATGTGGACATCGAAAGTTACGTGTCTTTCTAATAACATTATAAAATACTTTACCACGTTACGCCGTGCTTTTCCTTCCATACATAATAATTCATGCTCAAATTCTTCATTAATTGCTTTTGCAAGGTTCGGAACATGACATCCTTTGAACACTCGAACCGGCTTACCTCCCTGTTTACGACAGTTTGAATTTTCAAATATAAAAAATACTTGACATTTATATGCAAATCATATCTACTGCACATGCTAGTTGTATGTAGCAGTACCCCCGTGAGGAAAAGCCAAGTTGGTTCAGAATGATCCTTGAAAATTAAAAGATCTTCAATTTTGTCAGAACAAGCGGTGGCAAACGTCAACTTATTACTGTAAGTCTCATGCTTTTCTGCAATGTCTTGCTTTACACGTTTCAAAAAGTTTACAATGCTCACGCAAGGACCTGTCCATCCAGGATAGACATCAACAACTAAATCCACAATAATATTTTGTAAAATGCAATGCCATCAAAATTATTTGATTGGAAGCTGCTCTTTGTGATTTCATTTAGTTTTAGTTCAATTTATTGGTGCTCATGCTCATGTCGAAGCATACCAATCAAACCGTCTTTCCGCATCAGTTGTCGCCACTGAGGCTCACCGCGAATTTCTATTTGGAAGGAAGTTCCCTCCTTCTTCTTGGCCATTGTTGCTTAATATGATTGGATGTAATTATTACCGTTTCATCTTCATCACTCGAGTACAGATACTCACCACATTAGACATTCGTGTACTTGCATGTGATAGGTCACCAGCCCTTGGTTTGTCCGTATTCTATGTTTGTAAGATTCATTGTTGATATGACAAATCCGTCTTTTTGCTTTTCTTCCATCTATGACGAAAATTTTTGGGACACATTGAGCTGTAGCGGATGTGAGAAAATCAATATTGCTGCAAATGAACTCATTCAAGAAGATAATTTGAGCATAAAGTTTATCACATGATTGATTATTCCGATTTTTTGTTATTGGAAATATTCACCGATTCATTCAAATCAAAATTTTTCTAGAGCATGTCACAATTATTAAGTCCTAAACTGATGGTTTTTACCCAAAGTTACTGAAAAACGATCCACCACAATCAGGACCTTGGCAAGAAATGATGCTACTCTGATCATTTACAGAGAAATTTACCAAGCACTATGCCTTTCTTTCATTTGAAAGCTATTGATATTTGTATAGAAGCGTATCACATGGGTATATATAAATTATAATGAAGACCCTGAACCCTTTGACTTTTATATTTTACACTATACATATCTCCTTATATTTTGTGAATTCCCACATAAACTTGATATGTGCAGAATTTCATTGAGTGCGACCACGGGCTTCAAGTACTTGAACCACACGCACTGAAACATTACACCAAGCATTGCATTTTTGCATTGGCTTTGACCATATTTCACAAAAATAGTTGACACAATGACGAACGCCACTACATTGACTTCTAAAATTCACGGCGAAGCTCGTTCTTACCCACTAATGACAGATCATTATTCCATAGATAGACCCACCTTCACACACGGTGTAATGTAGTCAGCGACTGCAATTCGCAATGTATTTTATCTCCTCCTCCATTCGAGAGCACGAGTAGCGCATATTGTTGAAGGTCTTAAAGTCTGAGAATATGTCATACACCACCGTTGCTGGGCTCCTGCAAAGGACCTTGCTCGTGTATATGCGTGTGTGACCCAGACCAAGACTTTCATCTTTTCTAGCACTTACCTTGAAATACTTTGACTTTTCGAAGCATCCTCTACCGTAGTAAACTTTATACAATATGAGACATGAAATATAATCGATCACTTTGTAAAATGATAAGCATTAGGATGATTGCTGTAGCATACAAACAGACTTCTTTCAAGTTATGAATTGAGCTTCGTTCCGTTCATGCGTTGCCTACCCTCAGCAGAGTAACAACTAACCAAACTTTAGCTTTTTATGACACGTTTTTAAGGACACAGGAGCATATTTTTCTAGATCGAACAGTCCTCTGAACTTTACAGATCAACTTTTTACAATGTACATAGTTTTCAGGCAATTTTGGACGGTTTCTGGTGGCCGCTTCATGCTTGTGGGAATTAAATGATTTTTGTATGTTTACTCTTCAAGCTTGGGTATACACATATGCATACTGTACATGTACCTGATTGATCACAATCATAACTGCAAAAACAATGTCCATGAACTAATCACAACATTTTAGTGCAAAATAGACTTAACTATCCCATATAAGGTATTATTATGACACTGATAAATATTCCTATGCAATTTTGTGGCGATATCTGCAACTGCCGTACCAACCAACCGCCATCGTCCTAAAAACATGATATGCAAACGGTAAGGATGTAGATATATTTTCCTAGTTTGCGGGAAGTTGGATGGTTTGGTTAGATGAGGCGATTCCTTACGACGCGACTAGGAGGAGGACGGCATAGAATTTTAAGAGTTTGTTCTACCGTCTTAAGTAGTCAGTTGGTCATAATTGGTCTTATAATCAAGATATTGGATTTGTTTTCCTTCATTGTACTTTCAATTTGGTTTACGAGTTGACTGTTAGTATTTTTGCATAAAATCTAAGAATTATTGAAATCAAAAGTTTCTTTTTAAATTTTTAAGGCTACATAACATAATCATGTGGCTGGATTTGCCTGATCAAAGTTCCGGAGGCGGTGTGTGCTTATTTTTTTTACTTAAATTAATGGGCAATGCTTCTTGTTGCACTAATTATTATGGTGTTATTTGTGGGGTTATGTCTCACAGGTGGGTATCCGATAAATCAGGACCCAAGAAATATTTTTAACACTGGACTGGAGACAAGAGGAGATGAACCAAGCCAAAATGGCGTTGCAAGAGCTCCAGCCCAGGGCGAAACGATTGCCGGATTTGTGATATATCGTTTAGAAAATGGAATAGTGGAATATTTACTGTTGAAAAAGGTTCAACAGGACGACTGGAGCCCTCCCAAAGGTTCTGTTGAGATGAGACTAATAATGCACACATAACTTCGTTCAACAGTATTCAAATTGAAACAAAAGCTCTGTGATTGTCGTGATCTTTGTTTACTGGTCCTTGGTCAGACCGTTACATTTGATTTTACTTGTGGTAACTTATATCTGTGACAGGTCATGTTGAAGCAGGCGAGGACTGTTATGAAGGAGCCGAACGGGAAGTGACGGAAGAAACTCACTTTTCCCCGGCGGATTACGAAGCTCTTGACCAGTATCCTATTTACTTTGAGGTATGAAAATTTCATAGTATGCAATAATCATTATTATGAGGCATTTTAAATGTCATGTTTCATTGTATTTATATACTCTGAATTTCCTCATTTTCAAGTACAAAACACGACAGCAAGTGTTAAAACGGGTTCACTTGTGGGCTGCCAGGTATCTAAATTACGAAAAACAGGTCCAACTTTCTTTGGAACACGATGAATTCCAATGGCTTGATTATGAGGCTGCTATTGCCGTTGTAAAGCGTCAGTACAGGGAGGCTTTGATGGCAGCAGATCTCGTTATTAGGACTTTTGAATCTTTGTAACGATTATGAGTTGTTTCAATGATTTTTGTTTTCTCACTGACTGAAGTATTTAACCATTTTGCAACTGTGAGAGGTCTAAAAAAATTGGGGTAATATACTCTTATCATTGACTGTTTATGTAGTGTAAAGTTTAGCTGTTGTCGTTTTGAACCGTATATTTGAGCAACGAAAAACATTTTTAATAGCATTATTTTTTATTTATTTTATACCAAGAATTATTATAAATGAGCAATAAAATTGTGGCGGTACTACGTGAAAGTATTAATTGTGTTAAAATAAAAGACAATAGTATAATTTTCATGATATGTGCATGTTCTTAGCTGACTGACTCATCTATTATGAAAATGTTCTCTCTTTGAGATACCTATGTAGTAAATGTTACACAATCTCAAGGTGAATTAAATATGAGATAGCATGGAATACCGAATATTTCTTTGGGATTACTGTCTGAAGTGAATTTCTATCTTAAAGATGCAGTTCAACTAAAGTACGAGGTATGGTATTTTGAATTCAATTAATGGATTAAGTAAATGAAATGCTGGTCTGTTCATGAACATCGTTTTTCGTGAATCAGCAATTAGTGTCTACAAACCCCGCAGAATACATTGATATAAAAGTGATTATCATAAAATCTGGTGCAAATTAGAATCATAATAAAATGTACTCAGTGTTATTAGTATTTACGCACCTCCAATTATCTTTTTCATACATGGAAGTCACAGTCTCGCCAATCAATGTACAAAGTTAATTTTCTCGAAAAGTTATTTTTTAGATTCTTCAGCACATCATTAATTTAGAGTTCATTGTTTTTATTATGTTCATTAAGGAAAATGACGATTTGGTAGGAATGCGTCTAGTTACTCATACAGACTCGCCTTTTGATGACGTTTCTACAACCTCAGTTATTACTGGAGGAAGGGATGCCATTTCTGGAAATAATCAAAGCAGCACTGACCATTATGGTAAATGCGATTTATTTATAATGCTTAACGCGTATGCTCAGTTGGGGTATCAAATTTGTAATACAAAAAATAAATGTACTCAAAATTAAAGCTGATGATTCAGTACGTTATCTGGAAGACACTAAGAATGATAAAACCACTCAACCTGGTTCCGTACAACAGCTAAACCACACCAATAACTTGAAAGAGTGTGACCAATCAAAGCAAAATCTCCTATTAATACCTGATTTATCAAATTGTCGCAATTACTATGAAGTTTGTTCAGAATACGCTGGCTTATCGTCTTCACAATATCATCTAATGTCATCAAAATTAACAAATGTAAAATCATGTGTGAATGGAACATCTTTCGACTCAATCAGTAGACAATGTGTTGGAAATGAAGAAAACGCATATTGTGGACGTAAGGTTGTTTGCAATCTTGGAAAATTTGTTTGATAAGCGGTGTGAGTTATCATCCCTTTTCCTAATCCTGAATCCTGTATAGTTTACAGTTGTGCCAAACCTGACGGGTTCTTTGAGGATCCTACTAGCAGATATACTTTCATTCATTGTTTTGACGGTGTCCCGAAAAGAAAATTGTGTGAACCAAAAGGTACAGCATTCTTCAACCAATCAAAAGTATGCATGTGGATTCCAGAGGAGACTGCAACGGAACTGAAAATATTTCTAGCCTTCATTTGGCTCGTAAAATGGACAGGTATATTGTGTGTTGTATGGCATTTTTTTTTGAAGAAAATCAAATGTGAATTAGTATTTAGTATTCTAAATTGCCACTTTTTTTCAATAAATTATAGAACCAGATTCATCGGAATTGCATGACGGGATTGTGAATTCCTCCATAGACTTGATTAAAATGTGCAGTGTAGCAGTTCTTATTCCATTTGTATACATGCTGACAGTTGTGGTTTTGTACAAGCAGTTTAGTAAACCACGAAGGGGTCAAAATGATTCTAGTCTTTTGTCGGATGAAGATGATTTCCATCATCGATATTTCAGGAGGCCAGTTAGAGGCTGTACTAATGGAATTAATTTGCAACCTCTTACGAATCAAGCGACAAGCAGCACCAGCAATATTATTAATGATAGTTATTTTGTGACTACTTCGTTCTGACCAAACTCAAACTGATAAAGCAGTGAAAAAATGTATCTCAAACTATTTTTAACCTGTTATGTACTTATTTCCACAAACTGCATTTTAATTTTTTCCGTGTGTTATTGCGTCGAGTGTACACATTTCCAGCTTGCAAATATGTTGAGGAAAGTACTATATGCATTTGTGTCAATAAGCACGAGAAAAGAGGCATATCTAATTGTGAATCATATTTGTTTGCCTTTAGTCACCCTTCTAATAATGAAAGTTAATTACCGTCATCCATTATTGTTGCATTCGCGTATGATACGTGAAACGATTCATTTCGTTATCATTTTAGCTACACATATGCATGCTAATATTGTTTTTTAAAGCTAATACATCAATTTCTTCTTTTGATTACGTGCATCATTTATATTTCCCACTGCATTTCAAATCAAACAATTTGAAGCTTTTGCCCACCCCCAGCCCCCAGCAAGTAATGGGTTCATCTTTCTGCTAATGCATTTTTAACTGTTACGACATCCACAATTGAAAGATCCAGTACGAAGATAAAATGGTAAAAACGACAAATTGGACCAACATAGAATCATGGGGGATGCCAACCGATGGTTTACAAATAATCAACAACCCGGTCACCGTTTATAAAGTATTGGACGTTTACTACTTCTAGGTCTCAAGACCATGGAAACTATTCAAACCGTCTCTGTGGGTAGGGTACGTACCTGAAAAAGTGCTGTTGAATTTGAAAAAAAAAGTCACGACGAGCTTCAACAACAACTTTGCTCATGGGAGTTTTATAGGCTGGAGCTGGACAAGCTAATTTACTGGAACACGTTCTCAGTTGGTGAGTAAATATAACAAACCGCCACAAACGAGCGCTGACGCTGTGTTTTACACAGAGTATGAAATTCGATCTGAATTGTTCTACAGATTACACATTTTTTCTAAAAACGCTCGTTAAATGCAGGTAATTCATTAATTCGTCACTCCGCATCATGGATAATAAAAGGAAGCAAGAAGAAGCAAACCAACAATCTAGTGGGGATATTCCCAACAAGATCCCCAGGATGGATTGGGATCCAAACGATGTCTACGAAGTCGAGAAAGTTCTGGACAAAAAAATCGTGAAAGGAAAACTTAAGTACTTGGTAAAATGGTTAGACTGGGGAGAAGAGTACAATAGCTGGGAGTCAGCAGCAAACCTGCAGGACTGCACCGAATTGATCCGTGAGTTCGAGGCTGAATATCGCGAAGCCAGACTTCGAAGGAGAACAATGCAGAAACCTCAGGATTCAGGGGATGACAATCATGATGGTCCCTCTGAAATCGGAAATGCTGGCAAGGTTTGTTTGTCATATCCGATGCAAAATTTTATTTGAAAGTGTTGAAAACAAGTTGTAATAACCCTAGTTTTATTTTATTGTAAAAGTCCAATCCTTGCAAATCTAAACCGTCTACACCTCAACCAAAGTACGGGTTTTCTCGAAAATTGAAACCAGAGTCAATTATTGGGGCGACTGTGGAAAATGGGGTTATCAAGTTCCTTATCAAGTGGAAAAAAACTGATATTACTGAGTTGGTTCCGGCGTCTGTAGCAAACGTTCGTTGTACCCAACTCGTAATCAAGTTTTATGAGGAGCGAGTTGTTTGGACAAACGTGAAGGAAGATGCTTCCGCGGAAAATGATCTTTCCAATCCACAAAACGCGCAGCCAGAAGAGAGCGATGCTGCTCCTCCACAATGCCAATCTGATAATCTGATCTAACCTCTTAAGCTGAATCCCTTTGTAGTCAAAGTTAGAGTATCAATATGTTCTGGAATATTAACATTATCTCGTAATAAGTCAAGCTATTAGTACAACAATGATTTCTATCGGTCGGTCGGGAAGAGGTAGCTAAATATTCTATAAAAATGCCAAATGAATCTTCAAACTATGTATCATCATGAATTATTTTGATTACAACTTAAAGTAGTGTATTAATGTTTAGTCATTTCGCTCAAATACACATTCGACTCAATTGATTATCTGTAATAAATAAATGCTTAAAAACGTGAAATTTCATGAGCAGCAAGTTTAATTATTTCAAACCAAACATTTTAAAAGTATCACGTCCAGTCACACCAACCAGTACCATGTGCAGATGTGCACAATAGATTTTTTAAAACTTCATCTCGTTAATAATTATATAATTTATTTAGTAATCAGATCAAGCACTCAATACTGCTATTTTCAAGTTGTTTGCAAATTACACACATCATTATGCAAATAAGAATATTTCTGTTGCATTTAACGGACTAAACATCATAAAAATTACATAATAAGCATCAGTCATGGTTCATGATCAAGTTAAAAAACTTAGAATCACAGAACAAGTCGGAACTATTCACTAATTTTCCAGGGATTGATTATTTGGTATATCGAATTTCTTGCTCCTAACTATCTATGTATTACATATATTACATGTTACATTATACATAAAATGCATTCTTGGCTGCAATAAGGTACATTTTTGCAACGTTTCATTGAAAGTTGAATATTATTTCAATTCGAAACAAAAAATATTACAATATAATGGCACGACGTGTATTTTTTACTATCACTAATATATGTAGAAATAAAAGGAACTCTTCAAAATATTTTTTAAATGTGTTAACAGTGTTTGCAGAGATTACGTTACTTCTGGTTCTTCCAATTGATCAACTATATTTTCCCAAAAATTTACTCTCTCTGTGAAGGGTTCCTCAATCATAGCTGGCGTTTTCCCTATCTCTAGGTACATTAATGGTTTGTTAGGCTCAACTGGCGTCCATCGAACCTTTCCAAGCATCAAGTTGTCCCTACCAAATCAAAATATTATTTTGAGGAATTCAAAGATCAAGCAAGTTACTAGTTAGTGTTGCTTACCATGAACGTGCAAATGAGACCCAAAGTCCAACAAGATCCCTTGACATTTTCTGATCTCTTTCTGGCAACTTGGAGTAAAATGATGGCGTCCAGGGGTGGTTAAATAAGAGTGGCAACTCACTTCCATGGCATGTACCTGTTAAACGAATACAAAGTTAATGTAGACACAATACTAAATATTTTATACTACCGTAAATGCAAATATAAACACTGGGCGTGTACTGTACTCTGTCGAATTCATAGTCAGTAGCTGTGACGTCTATTAAGGAGGGTACATACTCGAAGTTGCGATTCAAGTACTCCGTCGACTTTTGTGTGTTACTTCATATACATATGAGTTGAATATGTGATGAAATCATCATCGAAACACTGTTACGATATTTATGTAAGGAAAATTTTAGGGGACGTCTATAGGAAGGGCTGCGAAGAGAGGATGGCTTACTACTTATTGTACTGATTCCACTTTTTATTTAATAGACACCGGGGCGTCTAATAAAGGCGGCTCGCAATACTAAAGAGATTCGTTTATATAAGCATTTACGGTATGTATTTAATGTTGAGTAACGTATTATTTACCGCTGCCGAGGACTGGTATTCCAAGAATGAACTCCTGTATAACTCTCCAACTGTGATTCATAAGTAGGCTCAATATGGGATGAAAACTCTTTGTTTCGCGATCAGCTATAAAGTGTTCCATACTGAGGAAACTTGAGTAGTTAAAGTAGTACAAGTACAATGGAGCATGCTTGGAGTATAGTTTTGCTGATCTTGAAACAGGTTGGTAGAAATGTCTGTCTCCAAAAAGTGCTGTCAAGTTTCGAAGCAAGTCTTCACGTGTGCCGTTGGTGTACAGCTTGTCAAAGTAATAGCTCTGTATTTCTTGGGTGATTTGGTCATTTTTCTTGTACTGCAAAGTTACGGGAAGACTCAGCTCAAACTGACTCATAAGGGCGAGTTTCGTTGAGTTTGCTGCCAGTGCTGCCGTTATGAAGATAAAAACTTGATTAGTACATTATTAATTGCAGGTATAACATTTTGCTTCATAAATCACTCTAGTTCTTACAGCTAGTCTGAAGTAAGCCTTCATCAGCATTTACTCCCATGATTAATGGAACTTTTAGGAAATCGCCACGCTCCAAAATCAGCTGGGGATCTTCTGCGATAAAGGCAAGGCTGTCATTGACGGCTTCGATTGTCGGAGTAAAAATCATGGGCCTTGTTCTAAAGTAATCCTGGGAAAAATTCAATATATATTTGAGTGAACTACGTTTTATGCTTAGAAGAATTTCAAATTTTGAAAACATACAGTGGCTTCCATATGGCCGTAAACTAGAGTTCTTGCATCCAACTTCTTCAAACAAGCGACCATTTGATTAACATCATCGGTTGGGCAACTAAACTTTGACGCAAAGCGCTTAGCTTGTGCCCTAACTTGCTTAAAAATGCCCCATGAATATGTGAGAGGAGCTCCGCTTTGAATTATTGCTTTTTTGAACAGTCCTTCAAAATCATTGCATATAATATTTTATTTCATTTTTCCTGTGCTTTTCCATTTCCTGTAACAATAATTAGTCAAATCTTACCTCGTGACATGGGACTCAGAAGATGTAATCCTGGACAATGAATAAAAGACATGTCATGTAATAAATGACAATCCCAATGAGAACAAATTTACATACTTACTTACCTACTGACAAACCGCCCGCCGACTCCCCAAAAATTGTGACCTGATTTGGGTCTCCATTAAAGTATCGAATATTTTTTTGAACCCATTCCAACGCCATGCTTTGGTCCTTTAAGCCTTGATTACCCCGTACAATGCCGTCGCCTTTTGTTTTTAAGGGTGACATAATTTGGTTATATTTAATATATTACAGGGTGTTTTTGTTAATGATTTATTTTCGTTTGTGTGTCCTTACCCGTGCTCATAAATCCCAAAGCACCAAGACGGAAGCCCCTAAGAAGAAAAGTTTTCATGTGAGATATAATTACATAGTCATATATCTTTTTTCAAAGTATATTATTTGAGTTTGCAAGAATTTTAAGTTAGTTGGTCAAATTACACTGTCACTAGAATAACATCCTCATTCATGAAGTACTTTTCCCCATGGTCTTCAGCACTTCCAAAATGGTGCATGCCTGGGGAGGGTATCGGGGGGGGGGGGATAAAAAATACAATTGATTAATTAAAACTAATTGCAACTTTCCCCAAACTTTCATGAAATGTGCCATAATTTTCTTCCAATTTTAAAAGTAAAATAAAACTACCCACCTCCGTGTAAAAAAACCATCACTGGTAACGGCTTAGTAGGAGCCTTATTTTCTTTAACAAATATCTAATGCAACACAATCATAACATTACATGTAATTAATTAGGCACCTTGATATTATATCATGATAGTGAGTACACCTACGTTAAGGTAGAGACAGTCTTCTTCACCAAATAATACACCTCCTATAAAGAGTAACTCAAGCGAGATGCATTGAGATCGATAGTGTCCAGCGTCTCGGATGCCCTCCCAGTTTTCAACCGATTGAGGAGGCTACCACAATAAGTCAAGGTAAACCATGTTACGTGAATCTTTCAAGGAATATGTTGTAATAAAGGCTTCCTATTATGCAGTCGAAAATCACTCACCTCAAACCTGAGATCGCCTACTGGAGGCTTAGCATAAGGCACGCCCATGTACGCATGGTACTTTTGATAATCCCTTGAGAAAGAGACTATTCCTTTGAGCTTCCCATTGGTGGTTGTAACAACAGGTCTATCCGCCCCTTTTAAATGATTGATGTAAACATATGCCACAAAGAGAATGGAAATTCCAGTGAAGAAATCGGTTTTGACAATTTTCGAAATTTTTGAAAAATTCCACTGAGTATTTTGCCGCATGATGGCTACTGCTGGGTTAGGTGGGGTCTACGGTAGATTCAAAGTTTTGCTGTCACACACAACACTGAAGAACCAAAGCATAATAGTACTACGCGCTGATCTGCATGCAACTGGCCACTAGAGCCAGAAAACTTTATTCCAGCTCAATGGAACATCTTCATCAAAACTAATTTGCAAACTGTTCTTTCTTACTTTGTTAATCGTGAATAACATGGAAGAGATTAGCAACAATAAACAGGCAAATCGTTTAGCACTATCCATAAAACGGCACTAATGAAGTGAGCACATTGTAACAGCGACTAACAGCAATAACCACTTTAGAGCGCATGTAAAATTGTATTCCCAAAAGTACAACAATCAAATCTTTATTGCCAGTTAGCTTGTTCCTTACAAGATACAGTTCTACTGGCGATCACAGACGTTACGGCAGTTTGTTTTACATCAAGTGGATCTTTGTGAGTAGGTGGTGTGGAGATAAAGAAGAACCGTTTATTTTTCTGATAAGATTTGTAATAATGGAGGCACTATATACAGAAAAGGAAAAATAAGGCAGTTGTAACAGTAACAAAGGGAAGGTAAGAAGAGATTGCATGACAAAAAGGACACATTTTAAACATCACATTATGTATCGCTATACACTGTAACTACGATTGCAAATTACAATTAAAGCATAAAGAAAGCATAAGTGCCTTTATTCCAACAGCAAAAAAAAAAAAGACAGTTGCTTGTGGCTAGAGGACAACCCTTTGCCTTTGGTATCATTATGATTGTTTACGCGTTATAAATTACGTACAGACATGCTTTAAACCATTCTTTATTCTTTAGGTGCAAAACGCATATCATAACATCATATCGCAATATATCGCACATTGCACTACGATAATATGTATTCCTACATAAATTTTTTTTGACTTTACTTACCAGCCTCCCTTTGTAAACATGATATTCTGTCGTATAGAGATTTCATCGGTAGAATCCAAAGGAGAATTACTATTTGTTTAGATTGAAAGATGGAAAACTTTGTTTTTGATATTTTGTCGTTCGAAAGCATCTTCAGCAATAATAGCGAGCTTGGTATGGTCGTCGGTCTGAGAGAGAACGCCAAATGAGCATATTTGTATGCATGCATTGATTTGATACTATGCTGCTTCTAAAGTAAACATTATGAAGTCAAGTCGCTTGCTTAGCGACTTGAGTATTTTCGCTTTAAAAGTGAATTTATTTTTAAGGCACGAACATGAGCACGGGCAGAGGGATGATGTGTATATAGGTAACCTTTTGGCATGGCACAAGTTTTATCACATTTATTTATCGTCATCACGTCATTTTTAAAATGTGAAAAAAATTAACGAACAATGAGCTTCTAACAAAGCACATGGATGTGCGAAAGCGACCCAGCTATACCATCTTTCTTTTTACAATATTATCTAAGCCAACTAAACTGCACGCATTCACTTCATGTGTTACAGAGTTGCCTCTCTACAGCATGATTATGTCGATGATTACAATGACGTATGACAGTTACTCAAATGGTCATACAACAAAGTTGCAAGTTGAACCAGTGAATGGGAATCTGCGAAATGTGTGCTTGTGTAATTTTTGAATATAGCACACCAAAACACACAAATATAGTTCAGTTGACCACAGTTTCAATAATGTATGTACAAACTCTATATATAAAATTCTCTAATCTTTATTATTTCGTTAGCAGAGATTTTTCGGCCTGTCTGTGCTCGCCTACTCTGAAAAACTTTGTGAAGAAGAAGTAAAGGAGATTTTTTTTGTTGGAGTAGCTGGTTAGTATTATTTGGTATGGTGCATGCTAAATATTTTTTAACTGTCTTTTTTCTGTCTAGTTGTCTAAATAATATAATGTATAGAATGTACTGTGCAAAATATATAACGCAATCATCAAATTATCGTGTACTATAGCCTGATATAAGATGAGTACTCCCCTCATATCATTATTCCGCTAGCGCTGCATCTTTGTTTCTATACGGTACAATAGTGGATTTCAGCAGCAGTTAGACCGGTTTCTCTATAATATCGCCAGATTATTATTGTCAAAAAAGTGAATTTAGTTTTCAATTTTCTTTGTGTTGTGGCTACAAGGGATGAGACATTATGCATCAAAACAAAAACAACAGTACAGCAGAGCAGAAACAATATCATATCACATAAGAAAACCAGCAGTGATTATCTATGATGTTCTTCACGATGATGATGATGATGATAACTAGAAAGAATGAAATGGTGAGCTCTACCGTAGCAAATAAAAAGTCATCATGGCACAAAGAAATGGACCCTTTGCACTTTTTGTGATCATCACGTCACAAGAGTTCATAGGTGATAATATGGACTCAAAACATGAGAACTTAACTCTGAAAAGCACAATGTTATTCACACGCATTGCAAAATTTGATTTAACTGCAACAAAGAGCAAAAAGTATAAGGAATTGAAAAAATATGTACTAATAATTTTGTGGGTCCGTTTAACACAGCCACCACAACATCAATACTGTATACAAAATGTTATCGCATGCATCGTTGCAGAAGCATACAATAAATCGAAATGACAAAAGTGTATCCGTCAAATTATTACCGTGTGCGATGCGCAAATAATTTTATCCTAATGTATGTATGTGCCTACCTATACATGCCACCTGCTTCAATCACCACACTGTATTGAATTGGTATAAACTTTAAATTATGAGAAACATTGTATTCGAAATGACATACAAATGTGAACACAAATTCATTCATCCCTTTTGGTTTTGTTTAGATTTTGAAGGTATGCACACCTACAATAAAATTATCCGTAGTGGTAATTGACAGCGTGTTGACGGTTGGCTGCGAATGCATCATAATTTCATAAATTTTTGAAGGAGCGATTTTTTGGATGATAAGCGTATGATGAAGTTTCCTCAGTTTTGGAATAAGTTTTTGCCCAAGACACGAAAGGTTCTACAGACGATCGCATGAATAACTTGAGGCACGCCTGCATTGTATTGACGTAAAACATGAAAACATGAAAGGTTCCTGTGTATTCACTCTATGCAATAGGTCATGGTTGGTTGTGGACAAGTTTGCAGACAACAAAAAAGCAAGGCCTTCCAGTTTTTCATCAACTTTGTGCTAATGATGAGGATGGACTGTCGCAAAAATCTCATCCACTCTGTATTGTGTGCGTGAATTGTCATGCAATGCACGCTGCAAGCTTGCTGGACTTTGGAATTGATTATCTTTCATTCAACGCCTCTCTTCATATCAATACAAAGCTTTTATTCAAACAATGGAGTTCAAACTTTAATTTTGATTCAAGCCCACCCACAGATTTATCAAACATGCAATTAAAAACACATTGGTGCAAAAACAATCCACATAATTAGATGCTCAATGCAATTAAATATTGTGAAAAATATTTAATTTTTCGGTCAACGAGTTTACGAGTCTTTAATCACAGTTATATTTATGTAATTTGGAAATTGTGTGCCAAATATTATCACAAATCACAACACAAATATTATGATACAACAATTCATTTCACTGGTAATGAATAAATAACAGTAACAAGTTGATTTGAGCACATCGTAATAGTCTAAATTAATCACAATCCTAGGCTATCCCAAAATTCTATGCGATTGGTAAATGGCTCGTTGATGATTTTCGGAGGCGTGTTTATTTCGAGATATTGAAGTGGTTCCGATTTTTTGGTTTCTAAAACTGGCCACTCTACACCATCCAACACTAGTTTTTCCCTGTATTAGCAAAGTAATGAAATTATCTTAACCGTAATTCGCACATCAAGAAAACTCAATCAAGCACATAATATTGTTCAACTGAACTGGTTTTTACCTGCTATTTGCAAAGTCGCCCCATAGTTTCACCATTTTCTTGGACATTTCATAGTCTCTATGATCCTGTGAAACGTAAGAGCTTAGTGGCCAGTTAAATATAAGCTGTAGCTCATCCCCTAAATTATTTAATCAAGGATCGCATATATGTTTTCTGTGTTTTCAATTTTATGAATTTTGTTATATCAATTCAATCAAATAGAATTTACCGTGACATATTCCCAGATGAGGAATTCCATGTCTAAATATCTTTCTGGACACCCAGCGTTTGGAAATTTCCAAAATTACGCTTAAAACTGCTGGTAACCTTTCGCTTTGAGTAGCTGCCAGTACATCAGCAAGACTGAATTCTGCTGAATACGAGTATAAGTACATCCTCACTGGTGCATATTTCATGTACTGCTTTACAAAGTGATGACCAGGAACGAAAAATTGGCGATCGCTGAAGATATTAGTGTAACTAGAAATGTAGTCTATTGAGGCAATGTCTTTGATATCTGGAAAATAGTATTGTCGAATCTTTTTTGAGGCTTCATGGTTTTCAGGATCGTATCCCAATATGCGAGGAGCAAAGAAGAACCATTCATCGTTGGCATTACGTAGTTTTGTCTTGTTGGCAGTTATAACTTGAAAAATCAAAATAATAATATTACTTGACGTTACAAATTATGTATGGTAGCATTTATTTTCTAGCAAAAAGATTGAGAGGCTTACTGGAAGATGATAGCAGTCCTTCTTCTGCATTGACTCCTACTATTACTGGAACTTTGTTAACGCGTCCGGACATTAAACTCTCCAAGGGTTCTTCGATGATGAATGCGTTTTCATCATGAACTGTTTCAATTGTTGGCACAAAAAGGGTGATTTTGTCTCTCAAAGGAAGCTGTTAAAATTTGATAGTTAATGAAAGGGATTCATTTGAAATTAAGAAGTTGATTGATAGTGACTAGGTATTGTTACCAGCATTTCTTGATGCGCTTTGACAAGAGTGTATCCATCCAACTTTTTCAAGCAAGCGACCATCTCTTCCGTGTCTGTTTCTGAGCAATTGAATTTTGCTGCAAAGCGTTTGGCTTGTTTTGCAGGCTCCCTATTTATTGCCCAATTTCCAAGAGGGCTTCCACTCTGCATGATTGCCCGTGAAAACAAGCCTTTGGAAGCTGGTGATATCAAATGATATCCTACGCTAGCCGACCTAAAATTTTGTTTTACCACATTTTAAATGTGAATCAGGGGACACCTTTTTAAAAAATGACAGGCTTACCCAGCGGATTCGCCAAATATCGTTACTTTGTCAGGATCCCCTCCAAAGAAATGAATATTTTCCTTTACCCACTAAACAGACATACAAAGCAACAAAAATCATTCGAATTATACATGGGTGTGTCAGTTATATCATTTGTTAGTGATTTGCTTTCAAGATCACTACAAATGACACACCTTAAGCGCCATATTTTGATCTTTCAGTCCTTGGTTTCCTCTCGCTACCCCATCGCCAGAATTCAAAAATCCCAACGATGCCAGCCTGCCGAAGTAGTATTACAAGAATTAGGTTTACAATGGATTAGATTTTGTTAAAAGATTATTGGGTTTTAAATGTGCGTAGAATTATATACTCGTGTGTACATTGCTATTAATGCTAGATTGCAGTTCACCTGTAATTGGTAGTCACTAGAATCACGTTTTCTTCAAGCAAATACATCGGTCCATATCGCGATGAGCTTCCAAAGACGAATGCCCCTACAGGTCAAGGGTCAACTTGGGGTCAAACTTATGAAACGTGCTTTTCGGGTCGCTTCCTGGTCCTTGGTGGACACATTTTTGGATGTCGAACCCAAACTTGGTGTGTATACTCACAATCAGGATTGAATGGTGTAGAACGGTTTTGAACTATGTACTTTGCAAAATTCATTTTAAGTTTTGTAAAACTTATTGCATGAGTAGAGTTCACGCATTTTGCAAATTACGTTTAACAAAAACTTTAACTTCCGAAAAATGGAATTTCGCAAAGCAGTTCAGAAGCGTTCTACATCATTCAATTCAGAGTCTGCATACAAAAGAGCTTTGTACTTTGTACATTAAAAAATATATCCACCAGGAAGCACCCCGTAAAGAACTTTTCACAAATTTGACCTCCCTCAAAAAGACAAAAAAGAACTATTCAATAGAGTTAATTTAATTCCCTTCCAACTAAGCAGAATATTTCTGCATGCTGCTAGGACTGCTCACCTCCATGAATCCTAGATAAAAATGTGTTATATAATAGTATTTTTGACTGCTACATTTTTGTTAGCATCTATGTATTTTAATCTTAGGTCAAATTAACTTACCATACCATTACTGGCAGCAACCCTTTTCTGGAAGCTGGAGTAAACACGTTCAAGTTTAAACACTCCTCAGAGCCCTCCACATTGCCACTGATGAGATTAACTTGAAGGCATTGTGGACCTGTTGCTGTTGCATCTAGTATTCCTATCCATGGCTCTGCCGGTTGGGGTGGCTGCATTAAAGCGCGTCAAATTTGCATAAAATCGTTTATAGTAAATATGCTGAGTAACTGACTTTCCCATAATGCTTCAATACACATAATTTTAAAAAAATACTTCAAATCGTAACTCTGCGACTGGTTGTTTCGCAAAAGGGATGCGCAAATACTCGTAAATCTTTTTCCCCCCTCTCGTAAAAGATTCGATTCCTTGAAGCTTCCCTGTGCTGATTTCCAAAATGGGACTCAGAGTTTTTGTACTTCGGTAGTGGTTCACTGAGACGGCCAAAAGTACAACAAAGGCAGCAATGCCCGTCTTCCGTCCTACATAGCCTCCCATTTTTACATAAACGCAGGAGGTCTTAGCGGTAATGATTATCAATTTCGGCACTATACAAGGTCGTTAAATGTAAGACATTACTCTCAAGGTCCCACACCTCTTCAGCAGGCGTAATAATTGGTAAATGTTAGTATACCTATGGTCAATAGCAAGGTTCCACTTTTTACATGGAAATAGAGAATTTCTCCATATTTACATGGAAATATGTAAAAAATCATGGAAAAATGTAAAAAACATGGTAATATGTAAAAACACCAGCAGACACGTGGTATTGAGGTGTCAGCAAAGAACATGCAATGGCAATAAGTAAACGAGCCCCTTGAAATAGATAAATAGTGAGAAAAGACGAAAAAGTAATACACGTATATGAACCGTCCACCTCTAGTCACTAGTCCACTCCACTCATCAAAGCTTACAACTTGCTTACTTCTGACTTCTAATCTTATCGAATACCTTCTGAATATTTGGATCAACTTATCTTTTACTAATTGAATAATACTATCAATTGTTTATTTTTCTCCTGTTGTGTTGGGTGCAATCAAAATAGATGTTTTTCAACCATGTCTTTAATCTTCTCTCGTAATCCTAATAACCTTGTGGTTGAGAAGGCTGCTAAACTATGTTCAATTTACTGTTCATTGAGATGACTTAGAGATGATGACTTTGTATGAGGCAGTTTTGTAGACAAGTTGCGACAGCACCTCCAGTGAGCGTCAGTTCCAAGTTATGCTGACACAATGAATATTTGTATTTTTAGTTCTGTTAACTAATTCCGAGCTTTTAAATCCAGATTTAGTAACACTTAAACAGAACATAACAGTACCAGATTAATTTTATCATTCAACGTATTACTCTTATCGGTTAATTAAAAGAGAAATACAGCAAACATTAACTGTATTGTTGATAAAGCCGCTGGTATTGTATTTCTTGGAAAGCATTAGAAAATGAAACTGAATATGAAGTGTTATTACTATTACAATTATTAAATAATGTTTCTAATATTAGAAACTCATAAGAAAATGGGAATGATATGTTCTTAGTTGGTTGTTTTGCATCATCTAATGAGCGTCAGTAGCAAACTTAATGCAGTAAATACCTGGGATGATAATGTAACAAAGGTTTGATGCAATGCTTGAGGGTATTTACTGCGCTTTGCTTCTTCTCTCTCATCTCGCCACTTCAAATTTTACCGCACAAAAACGGGGCAATCATTTTTTCCATGATTTGTTTTTTTACATGTTGGATTTTTCCATGTAAAAAGTAGGGTTCCTTATTTACATGTAAATACATGATTTTTCACTTATTTTTACATGAAGCATGTATTTACATGTTCGTACCTTGCTTTTACTATTTGATTGTTTACACAACGACAAAATCAACATTACAATGCTTTCACTTTTGTTCTTTAGCTCTCCAACCCTTGCCATTCATATCCTTTTGCGATTTCATCCGCATAGTGTTGAGCAAACACAGATAGCAAAAGTGGGATGCTGGATGTTGCCAGTAGGGAAATGGTATCGAATTGAACCATGTCAAACCCAGCGGCTCTTCCAGCAGGTTCTGCTTTAGTCGTAAGAGATGAAGGTAAATTGGAGAGGATTTTAATAATGCCCTCTGTAAAGAGATAAACATAATTAAGAGTTTACGTAGATCATGACACACCAGCACAGCTTTAGACAGAGACGCAGAAATAGAATGAGCGAAATCTATTTCACGGTGAAAAGCACCAACTGAAACCTTACTATATTACCATTAATTTTTTGAATGCTAAAGCATAGCACAGTAAAATATCTATGTCTATATCGGTATGGTACTGTGTACTTCGTATAGTGTTTCTGCTTAATGTAAAGTAGATTTTTAGCACGTAATTGTAAACAATGATATAGGACAAAATGCTGCGTGTTGAAAA